>NNCB01000510.1:0-16916 GCA_002317545.1 Scenedesmus quadricauda | reverse complement strand
GCCGCCGCCGCCGTCGTACGCCCCCGCCTCCCCTGCCGCTTCGTTCGCTTCGCCGGCGCCAGCCTGGTCTCGCAGGCGGCGTCCGCGTTGGCCGCGGCGGAGGCGACGCGGCGACGGCTGGGAGCTCCGGCATCAGCTCCAGCTGAGGTTCGGCGCCACTGGACTGGCCCTGTGCCCACGGCCCTTCATGGTCGCGGCTGCGGACTTCGCCGCCGCCGAGGCAGTCGAGTGGTCGCCGCCTTTCGCATTCTTGTGGCCGGCGCGCCGCCGGTCGTCGCCGCCGTGCGCGGAGACCCCTGCGCCTGCGCCGCCGCGCCGCCGCCGCCGCCGATGCATCCGCCCGCAAGCGAGCGTCTGCGCCGCCAGATCGACCCGCTGGCCGACAGCAGCCGGCCGCGGCTGGCCGGTAGCACTAGCGATGATGCCAGATGGGTCGCTACCGCTGCTACTGCTGCTGCTGCTGCTGTCGCCGCTCGACGAGCAGCGGGGGGCGCCTCGGGCAGCACGGTGAGCAGTGGTGGGGGCCGCAGCACTGGAAGCCGACAGCCGCCGAACGGCGACCAAGCGACGGACGCCGCCGTAACGCCTTCGCCACCCGCGCGCCTGCCGTGCCCCGACAGCGCGGCCGCGCCCGCAGTCAGGGGCTGCGCCGCCGGCTTGCCGCCGCCGCGGCGGAACTCTCCGCGCCGTACGGGTTTCGGGGGCGGCAGGCGGGGCAATGAGAGAGGAGTGAAGCCCATGGAAACGCAATTGCTGCACCGCGGCCGCCTGATCGACCATATCCAGCTGGTCGTCGCCGACCTGAAGGCGAGCCGCACTCTACGGCGCGACGCGACGTGCTGCGTCTGTCGACGCCGGCGGGCGAGGGGACGAAGGCCCGCCCTCTGCGATGTGGTGTGGAGCGGCCCGCTGCGACCGCACCCGCCGGGGCACTTCCGCCGCGGCTGGCGTCGCCGTCGACGCCGCTGCCGCCGCTGCCGCTGCCGTTGACGCATCCGCCGCCGGAGCGGCCGTCCTGGTCGGAGGGGCTTCGCAGTCGTCGTCGGCGCGGCCGGCGGCGCGGCACCGCGCGTCAGCAGCTTCATCTCGCGCGAGCGGCCTGCGTTCAGAGAGGGTGTTGGCAATGGGAGTGCGTGTGGGTGCGGCCACAGCGTCTGCCAAGGGTGCCGAATGTGCCGTGAATGGCGTTCTGTACGCACATGTCACATACACAGGGTTCGCCGTTCACACGGGTTCCTCATGATGCAGCAGATCGCAAAACAGCTGATGGCTCGCAACCCACAAGGTCACGCCCGACACGCCAGCGCATGTGCGCCCAATCCGAGCCTTCCGGTCCAGCTCCAGCATCGACAGGGGATGGTGACGCGCGCCTCCTGGCCGAGCGCGAGCCGCTGCAGCGCGCGGTGACAGGTCGAGAGGCACGCCGCTCGTCGCGGCGGCAGCCGACTGGCATCAGGGTTGAGCGCCGTCAGCACGCGCCCAGATACCGACCCCGTGGCGAGCCCCTCGCCGCCGAACTCGTCATAGCCGATGTCGAACGGCCCCTTGCCCGTGTCCGATTGAGCAGCGAGCTGTTACAGATCTCCCCCGCATGCATGCGAGCATGCGCGGGGCGTGATGTGACGTGATAGAGTCGGGATCGGTTGTGCGAGCCCTATAAAATCCGCTGCGCCTCGCCGATCGCCGAGGGTCTCCCAGCATCAGGACGCGCGGCGCCTCCGCCACGGTATCATGCAGCGGTATCTCCGCCCTGTGCAGCACGCGGCAGCTGAAGCCACTGCGGTCGGCGTCGGCGGATGGCGGACGGCGAGGCGGGTTGGGTGGCATTCGAGTGCGGAGCGAAGCAATCCAGAACGTGCACCGCTGCTCGAGTTTGAAGCTGTGGACATGTGAGCCTGCTGCTTGGCAATCTTGACGGGGTAAGAATACTGCCACAACTGCTACACGCGCGTGTGCGCATGTGTGTGCGCGGCTTCTCGATCTCAACGCCCGCCTGACCGGCATCGACATGGCCAAGGCGTGCCTCACCGCCTTCCTTTCATGCCTGCGTCTCCGCATCGGTCGCGACAGCAACATTTCGTCGCATCCTCGCGAGTCCTGATATTCGACGCTGCGCTCTTGCCAGACCTCTGGCACCCATCAGCGCGCGGGCAAGCGGAGCCGTAAAAGGCGCGCGCCCCGCGACCCGGATCGGCTTCGTCGCCGCCGCGATGGTGATCGTGGGCTTATCGGCCTTGCCTGTCAGAATGCTGCAACACAAGCGGTTGCCCCGAGCCCCAGGCCGGGATCAGACCGAACGTCGGTGACGCGGTTGAAGCGGGTTATCCGGACGCGGACTGCGCTCGAAGATGCTCGCGGGATCACCATAACCCAGCGTCGAAATGAAATTGCTCTTCACCTTTGGTTCCGGATGGCCAAAAGTGCATCATCCATCTCGTCCGACTTCCCAAAGCTTCACATGACCCGCCGCGTCCGAACCCTGAGCCGGCTTCAGCACATGGCTGTTGCCAACAGCATAGCGGTTGAGCCTCGCATGACCACCCACAGCGCTCGATTGGCTGAAGTGCCAATGGCTAGCCTGCCATGCACCTCCCACGCTCCGCCGCTTGCTCATGGAGTTCAGAGGCCTAACAGGCAGTACTTTACAGAAGTGTCGCGCTTGCGGTCCCTTGATACGACTAACAGAAAACGGTGCGTCACATCACCCATTAGTAAACGGCACGATCACATGATTGGATCGCACCACGCGGCACCCCGCTTGCGCAGCAGCTGCACCCAACCCCACCTCGCCCGAGCCCAGTCGCCCCGAGCCCCAGCCAACCCCCACCCTACCAACCTCACAACAACCCGTGCCTCTACGCCGTCCGTGCGACGCTGGCCCTTCAGCCCATCTGCTTGACGGCAGGAACACGCTGCCATCAAGCTGTGGACTCTGTAGATGCCCGCAAGCAGCTTGCAGGTCGACTTAGCCAGCGCGCTCTGGCCGACCTGGAGGGACTTGAGCGCCATGTCGGAGGGGGTGGGGGCGCGCTGGATGGCGGCGGCGACGCGCTCAAGGGCGGCCGAGAAGGCCTCCAGCTTGGCCTGCATGGCCAGCAGGCTTGAAACAGGCCTCGATATAGTCGGCCGTGTTATAAACAGGCACGATCACGCTAAACATGGGCAGCCGTCAGCCGACACGGCTTGCCTTGATTTTTCTTTCAGGCCAGTCATCACATCAGGGAACGGACCCTTGGCTTGGACTCAGCTGCAGGAACTCGATGCCATTGACAGTGAGCAGGCCCCTTGCCGTCTTTGATAGGTCCGAGGTTTTCGGTTTCATCCGACAAGATCTGGCAGAGCATCACCATGGCGTCAAGGTTGGTTTTGGGGGGGGGGGAGGTGAAGACGCAGGACGTGCCCCGGTCAAGAGAGGGAGCATGAAGACGGCAAAGAATACGATGGGCAGGTGGCAGGCAGGACAATCACCCGGCAACGTCGGAGTTTTGCGGTGCTGGGGTATGAAAGGGTCCAATAATTTTGCCCGGGTGGCACAGGCAGCAGCACACGCACTGCATGGGCTACTGGTAGAGCAGCCAGTCTGCCAATCAGTTCCGCCCCGGTGCCGCATCCCCGACCAAGACGGACGCAAAGCCGGCCGCCTGTGTTTCAGGGTAGCTACTTAGATCCCCTGGGGCCGCGGCCCCGCCCGCCTGCACCCGCACCTGCGCCTTCGCCAGCCCCTCCTTGGTCGTGCACACGCCAAACATGCCCTGCGCCGCGCGCTTGAACAGGTCCTCGGCGGTGCCTGCCACGTTGGCGGCGTCGGAGTCGCGGAGCCAGCGGCAGTCGCGAGGCCGGCGGTCAGCGGCGACGTTTCGACCTTCAGGCCACCTCGTTCGCGCCCGCCTGCTTCAGGGCATCGACCTGCATGGGACCGTTTGCAATGGCCCGCGCGCCGGTCGTACGGCAGGTGATGAACGTCACGCAGCGCACGCGCTGAGCCGTGTGCGTGTTGGAACGTCAATCGGCCAGGTGCAAGTCCCGCACATTGTGCCGATGCGCCCCAACTGGACGCTCGACAAACCGGGCGACCGTGCGCTGTTCGGCAAATCGCTGCTGATCAACCGCCCGCGCCAAATATTGTTCGACGCGTGGAAGATCGAACGTTGCCAGATTTGATGGTACACATGCCTTGGCCGTCAGGCCCTTCCCAAGGGTCGAGATCGCGCTGCGCGCCGATGCGGTGCTGTTGTCGACGACCGCGATCGCGGCGAGCAGCGCGTTGTTGACCTTATGAGCGTTCGGATCGGCGCTTCGCGACCTATTTCGACCTCGGTGTGGGCGGCAAATCGCTGGCCTCCTGGCTGATGCGTGGCGGTGCGCTGGCGGTTGCGTTAGTGCGCGGCGGCGGGGAGCGCGGCGAAGCCTGGCATCGGGGCGGCCATCCGGGTGCTGGCTGCCGGAACTAGGTTGATTGAGATGCAGCGTCAGAGGGGTCAGTGTGTTGTCGTGGGGCGGGCGGCAACGGGGACGCGGTGCTGCTGGGATACATGGATAATGTCTGGTTCTGTGCTGGCTGGAACACATCAAGCTGAGAGCCGGCTATCCACTCCAGCGTGCTGCACCATCCACAGCTGTGTTGCCTGGCGCAGCCTTTTAAGGCCACATGCGCATGCCGGTTCCCCTTGGTGGTGGGCATGGTGCCTCTCACCTCAGACACTGTACTGTCGTCGGAGCCGTCCTGCACGGTGTGATGCAGCGAATGCAGCAATTGCATCAGCAAATCCGAGGCTCACGCCTAAAGACGGCACAGTGCCTGCTAAGTATTGCCCGCACCTATTCTGCTGACCGCTTCGATTAATCTGCCATTGTCGCCATACAGCAGTAGTGCAATTCGGTCCTCTGGTATGGCTCACCTCATGGCGAAAAAATAGCGGCCGGTGCAATGGGAGATATGGGCACTACTTCTTTTTTTCCTTCCAAAAATCTGGGGTGCTTTGGGGACGGAGGTGCGGTATACACCAATAATGACGGGCTGGCAGCGCGGGTAAAGATGATCGCTAATCACGGACAAGTCCGGAAGTATTTTCACGAAACTGTAGGAATCAATCGCACCGATCGGCCATACGCGACAGGCACGCACTACCTGAAGACAAGGAAACCGCGTCACGGCCGACCGGGCTGCGCGCCAGCTGTGCAGCCCCGGCCGCTCCCCCTGCAGCGCCCGCTAATCAATGGCTCACTTGTCCTGGCCGCGCAGGGTCCACTGGCCGGAGGACCTTGACTTGGCAAACGACCCCTCGGCGAGCGGGAGGGCGACCGCCGGGGTGGCGCCGTGCGTGACCTCTCCTGCAGCCGCGCCCATCACCTTGACGCTCGCCACCTGCGGATGCGGGATTCAACAGGACGTGTGCGTATCGCTCATGGTCGAATTCGACATAGTGCCTATGGGCCGAGCCTGCTGAAGCCAGCTGCCGGAGATCTGCGATAGTTGCCGGCCGGCGGGCGCACCGCGATACTTGCGCATGTGGTAGCTACCACGCGATCCGCTGCCAGGACCACAAGCTGCAAGAAGTTCAGATGGCAGCTGCACTCGTTGTCCACCCTGCGCAAAGCCGTCTCACATTGTCCTTCTGCGAGGCGCACCAGCATAGTCACCGCATCTCAAAATTATCAGGAACAATGATGCTGCTGGTGGTGGTTTGGGTAAACGTCTTGTAGACGCAGGCATCGCTGCGAAGTTGTTTAGTGGTTCTTCGCTAAGCTGGTTTGCTTGCAGGCAAGGTCAGGCCGTTGGGCGGGGTGCCCTCTGTGCGCACCTAAGTAGAGCTAACACTTACCTTGCCGGGTGATAGCGCGCTGGCAGGGCGCTGCCGCTCAGAGCCGATCCCGACGATCACCGCGAGCACCATGACCTTGATCCCCGAGCTCACGACATTGCCGAGGACACGCTCGGCAAGAAACCAACGAGCTGCTCGAAAGTTCGAAGGCGCACGGCAGGGCAGACCGTGTGCGTAGGCCGCTGAGCTTATTATGTGCGGCTCTTAATAGAATAGCAATGAATACGGTACAAGGAAGAAGGACGGCACTTTACCTCTCCCAAAAGTACCTCCACGGCTTTTTCCAGCTGCGCATCTTTGCCCTGTACCACAGCTGCGCATCTTTTGCCCTGATACCACAGCTTCTTAATCGATCCAGACGCATAGGCAGACTGTTGGGTACATTATTGGTCTGGCCGGTCATGGGTTAAGCCAGTTTGAAGTAGAACTCATTGGTAGGAAAGCCATCATCGCCATCCTGGCAATCAGAAGTAATCAAATAACCACCTGTGCTTTCTAAATATCCGTGACCTGAGAAGTAAAATAATGCAATGTCGCACTTGTCGCGAAACAATTCTTCGATCTCTTTTTCAGTCCTTTCGAGAGACAGATTCATTTCATTACAGTTTTTGACCAAATTTCTATTCCCAATTAATTTAAACAGTCCCCCCACTCCAACGCAAACGCCACGTACCGATCCCCCGATTTGGACTTGAGCTTGCCGCCGCCGCAGGCGATGACTACGTATTGCTTGCCGTTGACGGCGTAGGTACTGGGCGTGGCATAGCCGGGGGCGGGCAAAGGTACCTGCCAAAGTACCTGGCCGGTGCGGCGGTTGAGGGCCCGAAACTGGGCGTAGAAGGCGGTGTCCCCCTCGTCCGTCCACGACACCCCAGCGGGAAGGGTCCTTGCAGGCCTGTGAAGTGTGCGGGTGGGTTGACGCAACGCACATGGCTGTCATGCCTTGCCTGCATGCCTTGCGCACACATCTGCGCTTGGCCGTTGAGCAGTGCGTCCGAAAATCTTGCCGATGGTTCGAATATGATATCGGCCGTTGACGGCATAAGCCCGTCTTCCCGTTTGCAACCAGTACCCTGTTGCTGAGCCAAGGGCCCGCCTTGGCCAGCCGGTTCATGTAGGAGGTGCGTCTCCTTCAGCGGCGGCCGCGGTGCGAGCAAAGCTGACAACAATCGCGCCGCGAGTCCTGGAATGCCTGCGTGCGCATGAGTGTTGAGTCGAGCAAGGTCTGCTGCCAGCACAGCTGGCGCAGGGTCTGCTGCCAGCACAGCTGGCGCAAGGTCTGCTGCCAGCACAGCTGGCGCAAGGTCTGCTGCCAATCATGCCGGTGGACATGATTCGGTGTGAGGCGCCGATGCTGCGGCTTGAGCAAACGCAGAGCGTCCATGTCGGCGACTCACCGATCCAGCTCTCAGAAGAATTGGAACGAGGCTTGAGCGGGCAGCATGCGGCATCGGCTGACATTTGAGCGGCGAGGCATGGCAGCAAAATCAACGCGTATAAAATTCAATGCAAGAAACAGCGGTATTCTTGAGCACCTGCTCCGGTGAGTAGGCTTTTACAGCCTCATTCCGTTAGATGGCCCGTTGTTACTCTTGCAAAGCCCGTTATAATCCCTGCACCGATACGTTGATGCGGTTCTCGGTGCCCTCGAGTTGCGTCATCAGGTCGGCGAAGCGTGCCTGGCTCTTGAGGTCGGGATATTGTTCGACGGTGACGAGCAGGCGGCCGAGCGCGCTCGACACATTGCCCTGCGCTTGCTGGAACGCCTGCACCTTGGCAGGGTGTCGGGACGAGGGGTGGGGGTCCATTTCGTTAATCACGATCATTTGGCCCAATCAGAAAACCCGCTTCCCTTCAGCGTCGATGTTGACCCGTCTTGCTGTGGGGCGGGGCCGCGATGTCGATGGTTCCTGCTCAGATTCCAGCTCGACCTCGGGAAGGTCGGGCACAGGCGTGCCAAGGGTCTGTTTCCACAAAGGGGCGGCTTCGAACGAGAATCTGCAGAAGCAGGGAGCACGCTTGACTCCTGAAATACCAGAATAAGCGTCCCGACTAAATCTATCCGCGCACCTGCGACGGATCAATGGGAGAAGCGCGCAAGCGCATGAAGCGGCACTTTAATTTCCAACGATGCTCTCGCATTGCACCCTCGTTATGTCACCAGGCAATCCCAGCAAGAACATGTTTGCTGGCCAAACCATCCGCAGTACTTTGCACCCGCTCCCGCAGCACCGCTGCCTGCTCCTGGTGCATGGAAGCAGTCTCGCCCCGTACAGCCGAACAAGCATACCTCGCCTGATTGGCCTTTGCTCAGTCGCGCATCGCATTGCCAGCACCGCCCGCTCGTACTCGTTGGCAAGGTGCCCGAAGGTGCTGAAGAGCCCGTTTGCTGCTGAAGCGACCGGGAGGCTGCCCCGTTGCAACAGATGAAACGCTTTGCTGCTGCCGCGACACGCCTGCCAGACTGCTGCCATGCAGGCCCCGCGGTGCAGCCTGTTGTTGATGCTGCTGCTGCTGCTGCTGCTGCTGCTGCTGCTGCTGCTGCTGCTGCTGCTGCTGCTGCTGCTGCTGCCGTCGCCTGAAACCTGGGAGACGCTGGTGCTGCCGGCGGGCTTGTGGCTGGCGCGCAGCTGCTCGACTGCAACACGTCCTGCGTGTGTTTGCAAGCAAGGCATCAGGCGCCTTGATTCAAGCCACAAAAGTTACACGCCTTGCTTCACTGGTCAGTTTGGAGCTATTCCGATCTTTGGCTAAAAAAACTCCTACTTTCAGCCAAGCCATCACCGTTTCCCCGGCGTACTTTCCCGCATACGGTACCGCGATCGTTCCATTTCCAAACGCGGCTATGCGCACCTGCTCGAACATCTGACCTTCCGCGGGTCCGAACATATTCCGGACGGCGAGGCGAAGCGCATCTGGCAGCGCTTCGGTGTAACCTTCGGCAGCGATTCGAACGCGCAGACGACGCCCACGCAGAGGTGTACCGGCTCGACTTGCCCAGCGTCACTGCGGCCAATCTCGACGAGAGCATGAAATTGCTGTCGGGCATGATCCGCGAGCCGCGCATCTCGGAGCTTGCGTCACAGGTTGTTGTTCAGGCTGCAAATCTCTGAAGTGCTGTTATTGCTGTGTGCACAGTCCTGGCGAAGGCATGCACTCATCATTGCTGCGCTGCGCCCACCTTCCAACGGTGCCTTAACTGCATAACCGTTGGTGCCGGTGAGACGGACCATGGGGCAGGCTGATTTTGGGTGGTGCTCTCGTTGTGTCGGAGTATGGCCTATCTCCGTTTGGGCGACAGCAGAGTAACGTCTGGGGCACATCCCCTAGTACATGCGCTCTGTCCAAGCAAATATACCTATAATCCAAGAAGCTTGGCTACTTTTTTTGCCCCTAAAATACCCGCTAAGGAACCCCCAACCAAACATGTCGTTCCGAAATGGCGTTAAAAGGTAGCCTACTTGCTCAACGCATCGCTTGAGAGAAAAATGTTCGAAATATAGTGTACAATGCCTCAGAACTCCATCGCCATCTATTCACGCATCCGTCCGGAGATTTCCTCTGGTATACTTCCAGGATGTTATTCATCAATAATTTTGGAGGCCATACCGTAACCGATACTTTATCCGCTAATTGTTTACAGATAAACTGTTCCCTGCTGGGGGTACTTAAACCATAACCATTATTCTCGATCAGGAAAATAACCTGGCACAACCCATCATTCAGGCTGGGTTGAAGTTCAACCTGTTGTCGTAGCCGGTCAAACTGGTTGTGGTTAGATGTTTCGGGTCATGATAAATAAACGTTCTGGCGAAAGCTGGACCTTCTGTGCTTGTGCTGGGGCTTGTATCGTGGGTGTACTGAGTTACCGCAGCATGCTGCCCCAGTATGCAGGTGATGTGTGCAGCAGTGCTGTACAATACAGTATGGCAATGCAGAATTTTCTGATGCCTTCTATCATAAATCAGATGAACCAAACAGGTGCAACCTATGCACGGAGCATAACCAGAAAGTCATGCTGAAGTCCTGCACATGAGCAATGCAGATTGCAGCACAGACCCATCCAGGCAGGACTGCAATCAACCAGGGTAAGCCGCGTTGCAAATCGCACCGACAGCCATGACAAACCGCCCGTTCTGACCCTCCACTGCACTGCAGTAGCAGCGGAATGGGTGGTTAGATCATGCGTGAGCGCATGCATTATGGCTCGACATCGGCAGTGCCCACCCACGCACACACCTCTGGCTACACGTGTCTGCAGATGCAACGGTGACAACAGCGGCAGACTTCCTGGCAGTCAAAATGATGTCCTCAGGCGGGACCCACCACTTCGGTCAGGATCTTGTAAGCGCGGGCGCAGATTTCGACCTTGCGCTGCTTGGTATCGGCCTGTCCGGTTTCGTCGAACCATGACCACACCCGGCAGCTGCCATAGGCTTTCACGTCTTGGCATGATGGATGAACTGAGTCTTGTTCCTTGCGGCGAAGCTGGAGGCCCTGAGCTACACCGAAAGGCTGGACGGCGGTCTCTGCCACGCTGGTTGTAAAACTAGGCGAAGAACTTGTACGGACGACTAACACCTATCGCAGTGTGAAACTCCAGTCGGCAAAGTATACGCAGGAAATCTCGGCGTCAACGCCAAGGTGAGCGGCACCGTGCCGAGCTGCGCCGATTGCGCCGCTGCATGTACCTATCTGAACAGCAGCGGCGGATGAACGTCACAGCCTATGTCGAACGCCTCAGGTCGTCGCACACGCGTCTTACGCGCCCTGACGCTGCCAACAGCTGGGCACGCACTCAAACCCTCGCCCGCGTCCGCGGGGCCCGCCGTGCGTAACCGCACCCGCCCCCGCTCAGCTCGAGATCGTCAAGCAGGACTGCACCCGGCTCGCCAATGAGAACAGCGCGCTGCACTCACGCTCATACAGGCCGGCGAGCAGGCAGAGGCGTTGCGGGTGCGCTCCCGCCGACAAGTCAGCCCGCCAGCTCCCCGCTCCGGCAAAGCAGCGCGACCGCACGGCTCCAGCGCGCTTCAGCGCAGCGGCAAGCAACTGCGTGGCGGATGTGAATCTTGCAGGCTGCTCATGCACAGCTGAACCTGCACAGCTCCGGCGCGAATTGCGACCAAACGAAATGGTGCCGCGCGTGAGTCTGCACCTGCGTGCGCCGACCCCCCCAGCGCGACGCCTACACGACCGCGGCGCCTAGA
Source organism: Scenedesmus quadricauda (assembly GCA_002317545.1). Taxonomy (NCBI): domain Eukaryota; kingdom Viridiplantae; phylum Chlorophyta; class Chlorophyceae; order Sphaeropleales; family Scenedesmaceae; genus Scenedesmus; species Scenedesmus quadricauda. The sequence continues at coordinate 5,884 of NNCB01000510.1, read as the reverse complement.
AGACCGCGTGGCGGAGCTGACGTACTGGAAGGCCAGGCGGTCGACGGTGAGCAGCGCAGCGCAGGTGCGTCAGCCGCAACGACTCGCCCGACATCTCTTTCAGCCAGTCGGTCAACCCGTATCGCGGCTGCGAGCATGGCTGTGCCTATTGCTTCGCGCGCCCCTCGCACGCCCGCCGTGCGCCCCTCAATGCTCCTCGCGCCGTGGCTGCGCCACGTCCAGCCCCGCTGCGCCTCCCTCGACGCTTCGGCCGCCCACCCATCAAATCCTACGGTATGCCAATCCGCCAAGGTATGATACCTTGGAGCGAGAGAATGCAGGCCTCAAAAAGGGGTGGCGGAGCTCATCAAGCTCGGGGAGCGGCGCGCCAAGGGGGGCGTGACTGAGCCCATCGACGGCTCATTGAAGATCGTGCAGCCCAAGGCTATCGGTGGGCCGCTGCTTTCTGGCGTTTCTGCATGTGGATAGGTTGTTTTCCAGGCTGGAGGGCGTTTCGCTGAAGCTGGCTGCCGGCAGCTGTGGGTTGCCGTGGCGCATGCATGCGCAGCGCTCGGCCACGCCGGAAGCATGCGGCGGCGGCCCAAATCTGCTGTGCGACTTGCGACTTCTTGCCCCTGCCCTGCGCAGCCGCCTCGCCCGTGCGGCGGGCCCGGCCGGCGCCGGCGATGCTGGAGCTTCAGCGGGCGCCGACGCGCGGATCGAGTCGCTGCGCGGACAGGGGTGAGCGACCGCGAGCAGCAGGTGTCCAGTCGGCATCTGCTGCGGTCGCCAGAAGGCTAGCGCCGCGATTCGGCAGCAGTGGCGTTTCAACCTTTCCGCCGCCGTCCGCATCGAAGTCGAGTCCCTTTCGAACCCCGGAGTTGATGTCGTTGACCATCGCCCCGACACTGTGCCACCCTGGCGCTACTGGCCGCCCCTCACCGCTGTGTGCCGCGGCGGACGCATCGCCGCAGCGTGCCACCCTGAGTGGCCCGCGATCGTCACCGCCCCGGTCATCGCTGACCTCCCCCCTGGCACTGCCCTTGTCACCGCCGCACGCACTCGCCACCCAGGCCTGGAGCTCTCCGCCGCGCTGGAGGCCGCGCGGCGCTCGGTGGCGGCGCGGGACTCGGAGATCGCGCGGCTGGCTGGGCGCCTAGGGGCGGGGCCGGACGTCGACCGGCTGGCGCTGGAGCGGCGCGCTGATGTCAGCGAGGCAGGTTGAGCTGGCCTAACAAGCAGGTGCGGGCGCCCGTTGGGTGGAGGGTTTAATAGGGGCTGTGATTGTCATAGTCGGCGTCGAGTTGTTCGGTGACTTCTTTTGGGGGCGGCGCTGATATCGCACGGGGCGTAGGGCTTGTCACTGCCGGTGCGGGCGCGCCGAGCCGTTTCTTGAGATCGAGTCGGATGATAGGAGGCCAGCGCGACGGCGCCCACGGCCAGGGTCCAGAGATTTGCGCCCAGCATGTGAGTCGCAGATGGAGATGATCAGCTCGGGGAGGGTGGGCACTCGGTCTCGATACGGGAGGGCGTCGCGATCTGGAGGGTGGCGTGATATGGCGCGTGTAAGCGGCAATAGCGGCGGTGCTGATGTCAGGGGTGGTGCGTGCGCGTTGCTCGCTGATTGGGGTGCAGAACTCGATGAACGCACAGTGCAAAGGTCTGCATTAGGTGGGAAGGAAACGGGGTGAGCCCCGCAAGTGCCGGGACGAATGGCGATCGCTGGCTGCACTCGACGAAGCGGCGACAAGCGCGGCAGCTCGGCGTCAAGGGCAGCCCGCGCGAGGCCACGCATTATGCGGTGCCGTCTATGCGGACAGCGGGCACCCGCGCCCTGCTGGGCCGCTGCGGCCGGCCATGGGCATCAGCCTTTGACACCGGGCGGGCTTTAGCTCAAGACCGTGCATCGGACAGGGCAAATAAGCGACGCCACATGTCGCAACAATCACGTGAATTATGCTGATCACCAATGTAGATGACAACACAGAAAAAACCACCGATCGTGCTGTTGATTTCACGGGCGCCCTCCAACCGCCCCAGGTCGACGCCCTTGGGTCCGAGCTGGCGCAGCTGCGGGGCGAAGCTTCTGATGGCGCGAAGCTGCGCGCGGCGCTGGGCGCCGCGGAGAGGGGGCGCGCGGAGGCGGAAGACCGGCTCGGCCGGAAGGGCGCAAAGCGCGTCACCACATCGGCGCCGGTCGCTTCGGTCGGGGCTGTTGCCAATTCGGTCGGGTTTTCGGTTGCCACCAGGGCCTCTTTCGCTCAGTTTGACGCCGCCGGCAGAAACGGCGGAGCGGGGATTGGGGGCAGCCCCTAGCATGGCGACAAGGCAGCTTCAAACGCCCGGCGGTCATGAGGGACCGGCCGTCGGCCAACCTTCGGGCATCTGTGTCACGGCCTGTTATTTTTCAGACGCGCCGGCCGTTCGGCCGCACCGAAGTTCCAGCTTCCCGATCCGGTGACGCCGCCCTTGCGCAGTCCGCCCCTCACCCATATCACACCACACGTGCCGTGGTCATCGGCTCTGCTCCCAGGGGTGGCCAGGGACGTGTCCCGGCTTCGCTCGAGCTGCAGCGGCTGGAGGTGCAGCACGCGCGCGCGGGGGCATCGACGGGGCAGGAGGTCGACGCGGCGGTCGCTGCGGTGAGCGCGCAGCGGTCGAGGCTGCGCGTGGCGCCTGGCCTCGCGTGGCTGGTTCACGTGACCGCTGACGAGGGCGAGCCCAGCGATGGAAAAGCGACGGCTGTTGGATGAGGGGTGGAGGCGCAGGAGGGGAAGGAGCGACGTTTGGTGCTGGACATGCGTGGGGCCGGCAGAAGGGGCCCGTTGGGACCGCCGGCGCCACGCCGCCTAGCGCCAGCAGCGTCGGGGGGGGGGGGGGGGGGGCCGTTTTAGGTAGGAAACGGATCAGGAGGAGCGGGGTGGCAGCAGAATCTGTCTCCGAACTGGAACGGCTTACCCGGAAATTCCGGCCGCCGCTGATCGCCTTTTTTTCGCGTCGGGTCGCCGGCCTCGCCGAGGCTGAAGACATGACCCAGGAGGTTTTCGTACGGCTGATGCGAACGCAAGCGAATATCGAAGAGACGAGTGCCGCCTATATTTTCCGGATCGCCGCGAACCTCGTCACCGACCGGGCGCGCCACGACCTCGTACGCCGCATGACGCCCACGCCGCCAAATGCATGCGCTCGGCCGCGGTCGACGGCCCACGCACCAAAAGTAGGCTCGCCCTGCACCCGACGCGGCTGCCGTGTTTGCCCGGGTCGCCCGTAGGGACGAGGCGCGTGCGCGCGCGTCGCGGCTGGCGTCAGACGCGGAGCCTTGCAGTTCTTGTTGGATGAAGCGCATTCGCGCGGCGACACGGCCGCTGCGGCCGCCGCCGCCGTGGCGCCGGCGGGGCCGGGCGATGGCGCGGGGGCGGCGGCGGCGGCGGGCGGCGCGGCGGCGGAGGCGGGGGTTTCAGGTGAGGGCGGCGACGCAGGGATGGGCAGCGCCGCCACCTCTGTAATGACGAGCCTGTTACTTAAGCTTGACGCCGGTGCATGTCATGCTGCCTGGCCGGCAGTCCCAGCGGGCGGCTGTGCCCCGACACTGCGCTCAATGGCGACGCCGTTGAGTGACCTTGCTTCATGGCGCACGTGCAGGCGAAGAGGCGGCAGCGCTGCACGGCATAATCAAGCGGCTGAAGCAGGAGCTCTCAGGTGCGGGACCAGGGGGTTGGCGCTGCAGCTGCTGGGAAGCTGCCCTTGTCTGCATGCTCGCTCTGCTGGTAAGCCTGCTTGCGGTCTTGCGGTCAGCAATCGGGAAGGGGCCCCAAGTCACCGGCCTGTGACGCCGGCGCACCGAAACGAGTCGCAGACGCGAGCGCCGCGAGCGAGCAGTTCGCCGACGGGCTGACAGCGCCGAGGTGATGGTGGCATAAGCTGCCAAGAAGCTGGAAGCCGAATCGTCGGCGGTGCGATCCGAGGCGGCAGCAGCATTGACGGCGCACGTCGACGCCGATTCCGCACGACGGCGGCTCGAGGGCGGCGCGGCGGCGGCGGAGGCGCGGGCGGAGGAGCTGCAGCGGCAGCTGCGGGTGCGGGCAGGGGCGCTGCCGCACGGGCGTTGGAATCTGCCTTTGGCGGTGCTTGGAGTGGGCTTGGCCAGCAGCAAGCTCTGTCGGACGAAACGCATAGGTTTGCGCCCCCCGAAAGGCCGCTTGTGGCACCATTGGAGAGGCCGCAGCCGCTGATGTAGTACCGCCACCAAGCACCCTGCCCAGTACTTCCACTTCCACTCGCTTAAACGAAATTTGCAAACCCCACCCGTCACTGATTTTTCTTTCCCATGACGTCCACGAGGAGCGGCCGACAGGCAGCCTGCACCCAAGGCTCCATCTGCATGCTTCCCACTCGCCTTGCAACGTTCGGGCGGCCTGCATGGCGAAACATGCGCCATCTGCGCCCGCCACGCCGCGCCCTCACGCGCCTGCTGCGCAGGCCGCATGACTCGTCGCCGCTTTCCTCGCGCCCGCGGCCGCGCTCGCGGCCCTATGCAGCCCGCTGCCATGTTTGCTGCAGCCGTGGTGCAGGGCTCTCCAGAATCCAAGCGCTCCTCCCAACCAACCGCCCCGCGCGATGGCGCGCCTGTGGCTGCGATACGCGGGGCCCCGAACCATCAGGCGCAAGCGGAGGCGCTTCTGGGCCAGCTGCGGCGCGAGCAGGAGCGCTGCGAGTCGCTGGCGGCGCGGGCGGCCGAGGCGGAGGGGCGGCAGCGGCGGCTTGAGCAGGAGCTCAAGGCGAGGCCGCCAGCGCAAACACACGCGCCGCCCGCCGTGCACTGCTGCGCCACGCCGTGGCGGCCGCGGCGCCGCCCTGATGCGGCGGCGTTGGGGTCGGTGTCAGCTTGTGCTCGCGCCGCGGCACATGCGGGGAGATCCCAACTGCCCAGACCGCAAATTTTCGACTATCGGGACGGCATCGTCCTGAAGGCCGTGCGCACCGCGATCGACCTGACTCACGTCGGATAATTCCTGCCGATCAACGACGCGATGCCCGACAAGAGCCTGCGCACCGAGGAACTCTATCACGCCGTCGCGATTGCCTATGCGGCGACGAAAGACCCGGCTTCCTGCGATCAGCCGAGGCAGGGCTGCAGAACGGCGCGGCCGCGCTGGCGGAGGCGGCGGGCGCGCTCGCTCGAGCGCGGCGGGCAAGGCGCAGAGCATTGATGTGGGGGCGCGCAGCTGGCGGTTAAGATCCGATCAAAAACGAGGTGGGCAACGCTCGGCGCGGTCTGCAGTCCCATTCCAGATTTTACAATTCTCGTACTTCCTGGCGTCATCGTGGTGCATACATACCGAGTCGGTCAAGTCGGGAGCTTTGTCCGGATTCCACAGGGCTATCAAGACCTGTTTGGGATCGTTTCGGAAGTAGGAGCGACTGCAGCGCCTGACATTTCCGCCGCCTCTGAGATCGACTTAGGGCGTTGGATGAAGGTTCAGCTTGCTGGCGAGTCTGTCGGAGGACAGTTCGAGCGAGGCCTCAGTCAGCATCCAAACATCAATGACGCAGATTGGTGACGGACCTCTACGCACGCACGCACGCTCGCCAGCCTCCTCAACCCCCAGCCCCCCCGCCCTTCCGGACCGTCGAGGCGACCACAGCCCGCATCTGCGCCGCAACAGAGTGGGTCGGCCCTACGATAGGTTGACAAGACCTTCCAAGTAGAGTGAACATGGTGTGACGTGTTAGCCACACAAACTGGCAATTTCCCATCTCCCCGGCAGGCCCAGCGCCTGCGCTCCGCGGCGGCGTCCGAGCGCGCGGGCGCGAGCGCGGGCAGCGAGCGCGCCGCCGAGCTGCAGCGGCTGCTGGACGACCTGTCCGCCGCGCGCGAGGCCGACGCCGCGGCGCTGTCCGACGC
>NNCB01000509.1:0-16925 GCA_002317545.1 Scenedesmus quadricauda | reverse complement strand
CCGCAGTCCCCCCTCCTGGGCCGCCCGCGCCCGCTCGCCTGCCGGTCGAGCTCCGCGTCGGCCACGCACACGAGGTAATAGGACAGGTAACGGCGATTGCCCCAAACATGCTCCAACTGCGCTCCGAACATCAGCAGCGCCAGCATGTTGAACAGCAGGTGCGGAAGATTGCCGTGCATGAAGCCATAGGTCAGCAACTGCCATGGCGATCGAAAGGAGCCCCTGCGAGCGTAGGGTTCCGGCATGCCCAGCGGCCAGGGAGCTCGAAGGGTGAGACCGAGCGCGGGAACGCATGGCCTGGCGAGAAGTTTCCGCTTTCGGGGTTTCTGTATTTATACCTGCAGGAAAACCCCGAAAAGAATCGCAACATGCCGCAGCCGAGGCCGCCGGATCTTGCTGGCTCGCTGGCGGACAGGACGATACGCGGCATGTGAGCCGACGCCCTTTGGGGCGGCGGGGCGCGGCGGGGGCGCACCTCGAGCCTGGGCCTGCACCCTGCCCCCCAGACGTCGTGGCCCTCGACGTCGCCGCGGTACCCCCAGTTGCACAATCTGCCGCACCGCCGCATGCCGGGGTGGGAGGTTTGGGTGCAGTTTGGCGGGTGTGGGAAGCTTAGCGCGAGTCGAAGAGAGACCGTGTGTGTGTGTGTGTGTGTGTGTGTGTGTGTGTGTGTCAGGTTTTTGTGTGAGTGTCTGCACGCATTGCGGGTGTGTGGGTGTGTGTGCGCATTTGCAGTCGAGGCACGTCCCAGCCAATGGCTGGTTTGAAGTCCTTCAAATGTCGCTCAATCGATTGGAAGCAACCAGGCCTTTGCGGCAGACAGATCGGTGGTGAGCAGGCGCGAGTGCCTGCCCCCGGAGGCCGGCCCCTGTCGCAAGCACGTGCGCGCCGGCTCGCGCGGCGGCGCGCGCCGCACCCGCCAGCCCGGCGCCGATGACGAAACGATCTGCGTGCGATCCTTGACGCCATGTCCGTGATGGCCGCGGCCACGCCGAATTGATGAGCCACGGCTGCGTTCGCGGGGGGGGGGTTTGTCGGTGTATTTGTGGAGAAGGGGTGGGGCTGGGCTACGGCAGAGGGTAAGCTGAGCGATGCTACGACCCAGGGCTTGAGGGTTTGCCAGGATTCGAGCAGGCGAAACTTGCCGGCTGCATCGAACTGCGCGCAAGGGGGACGGGTGGCTCCGACCACCGGGTTCGCCGCGTATCGTCGGGTCAAGGGGGTCATGCCACATGCAGGCACCAGGCATGCATGTGGCCGCGGCGGACAGGAGCCAGGACACTGGCCGAGCAGTCTGCAGCATGCGCTCACTAGCAACCTCGCACCATGCGGCGCGAGCATGACTGCAACATGCCTCCACCCGCTGCGACCTCATGCCGTTGCGTGCGCGCAGGGCTCCAGCTGCCCTTCCTCACCTCCATCGACCAGGAACGCCCCATGCTCGGGGCCACCAGGTACCTGAACGGGTGCACCCGGGCGGACGCTGCCTCCTCGCTCAGGTACTTGGTGACATCATATCGCCACCTCGCCAGGATGTGGTTGCGCAGCTGGGCGGCGGCACACAATCCCAGCTTGTTGGTGGGGCATAGCGCTCCATGGCGAGGAGCTGGTATTGTCGTTCTGTATCCGTACACAGGCTGTCGATCAGATTACTGCTGATCACCCTGTTAAATAAGATCCGGTGGCCGGCATTGTTTAAATGTACCCCATCCCCCGCTCATGGCCTCCATCACATTGCGCCATCCCTTGCCCCGCTGCCGCGGCCTCCCGCGACCACCTAGCCCTGCGTAGGTCTGATCGGCACCACCGAGAGTGCACGCGTCAACGCAATCCTCGTCGCGATCAAGGCTACCGCACTACCGCCTCCGCCGCGCTGATCCTCCAGCTGAGACTCTGACAGCGGCATACCCTTCCTGCCGCCGCGCCCGCCGCCGCGCCGGCCGCGGCGGCGGCGCCGCCGCCCCGCCGCTTGCCTTTCTTCGCTTGCTGCTTGGCTGCAGCGGCGCCGCTGCTGACGGCACGGTGCGAGCGTTCGCCGGCTTGCGGCCTGCGCATCCCGCATATGCTCGGCGCACCTCGGTCGTGCCCGCCTTCGCGCATCGCCGCCGTCGCCGTCGCCGCCATCGGCCCCGGCGATCACGCCGACCGCGTCGATGTTTCGCCGCGACCGCCTGTGCTGCGTCGCCTCCCGTTCGTGCGCCGGACCCTGCTCCTGCCCTAGCAAATCCTCCTGATCATGTGATTGGTCGCGCTCCCCTTGTTCGTGGCCCTGCTGCTGCTCCTGCTCCAGCCGCATGTCCGCCTCAACTAAGTGCTGTCGCCGCAGCAGCTGCTCGTCGGCCGCTCGCCGCGGCGGGTGCTGCTGGTCCTCCTCCTGCTGCTGCTGCTGCTGCTGCTGCTGCTGCTGCTGCTGCTGCTGCTGCTGCTGGTCCTGCTGGTCCTGCTGGTTTTGCTCCTGCTGCTGCTGCTCCTGCTGGTTCTGCTCCTGCTGCTGCTGCTCCTGCTGCTGTCGTTGTGTGAGCATTTGCCCATCACTGTGCTGCTGCAGCGGCAGCTGGTGCTGGTGCTGCTGCTGGTGCTGCAACTGCTGCTGCTGCGTCTGCGTCTGCTGCGTCTGCTGCGTCTGCTGCTGCTGCTGCTGCTGGTGCTGCTGTGCAGTCAGCTTTTCTTCCTCCGGTTGCTCATGCCGATGCTCTGGCGCTTGCTTCTGCTGCAGCATCTGCTCCTGCTGCTGCTCCTGCTGCTCCTGCTCCTGCTCCAGCCCCTGCTCCATGCGACCGCCGATCTCGTCGGCCCGGTCGGGCTCTTCACCAACTTCGTCCCCAGATCCTGATCCTGCTGATCGCCTGGGTGATCGTCGTGCTCGCCTTCTTCATCCTCGCGGTGCAGGTCTTCGTCACTATTCTGGAATTCAAATTGGTGACGCTCGCAGGTTGTCGTCCTGCTGCCCTTCGCCTTCTTCAATCGCACCGCCTTCATGGCCGAGCGTGGCTCGCCTGTGGTCATGCTGCTCAGCTCTATTGCTCGACCCCTTTATCGAACTGTCGATCGAAGAGGTGGTGATCACGCTGGTCGAGGCGATGGTGCTCGTCTTCCTTGTCATGTTCCTGTTCCTGCAGAACTGGCGCGCCACCGTGATCCCGACCGTGGTGGTGCCGATCGCGCTGGCGGGTGCGTGCCTTGGTCTGTGGATGTTCGGATTCTCGATCAACGTGCTGACGCTGTTCGGCATGGTGCTGGCGATCGGCATCCTCGTCGACGATGCGATCGTCGTCATCGAAAATGTCGAGCGGATCATGAACGAGGAGCATCTGCCGCCCTACCATCATCCCTTGTGCGGCAGCCGCCTGGCAGGCCTGCCGACCGCCGCTTGGATGAGGCCAGGCCGCTATGGGGAAGCGCCGCACTGCTGGGCGCGCTCTCACTCGGCGCCGCACTCGGCGTGTTCGAGGCGACTTCCCTACTTGGCGCCTGACCGCAGCGGGGCGGCGTTTTCGAAACTCGTCATGCTCCAGGACGAGACATGAGGGCCTGCAGAGCTATGCATGGCTCGCTAAAAAAACCTACCGGTGGTTGCGTGTGCTTGATTTGCATGCCAATGATTATTACAGCAGTATGATTAATAACTGCAGAGCCATTGCTGAGATACCAACCCACTTTGATGCTAAAGAAGCGGCCGAGCATGCTGCGATGCTGTTAGCTCGCATCATAGAAAATCCGCAGGTACAGCAGCTTTATCAGAGCAGATAGATCGATCATTCCGCCATCCGAAAGCCATCCCAGGTACAGCTCAAGACGCCATGGCGATTCCCGCAGCAGCGAGGCCATGAGCGCGGAGGCGGGCCCCTCGGCGTGACGGGGTGCGTGATATAATTCGCAAGGTCAGGGTGCGCAAGCTCAGGGGCCAGCCCTCGCCGGCCCAGCAGTCGCCAGACGGCAGGATGCAGGACCGTAGGATAGCCGATATCATTCCCGGCCTCGCGGAGCTCTCGTATCGGGCTCTGACCGCGACGGCACGCTCAGTGCCGCGCGCGCTGTGCGCCAGCAGCGGCTGCAGCGCGAGCTGCGGCTTGCTGACGAGCTGCGCGAGCTGCGGGACATCTACGACTTCAGCGTCCCCAACCCAGTGGACGACCAGGCGCCCAGCGGTCCCTGGAAGCAGCAGCTGCGCGCCAAGCCGCGTAAGATCGGCCGAGCCCCTACCAGTATGAGATGATCAATTACCAGCGCATGCTGTTGCGGCAAGAACATCGGGTATTTCAGGTGGGCGTTCAAAAAGTATTTGCTGAAACGAGGTAATAAATGGCATATGGGGCCGTTTATGCTGACAACCTTTTGTTCACGGAAAGGCCGGTCGCGGCAGAATTGTGATATGGTGTCGGCGATCGCATGTCGCGGCCAGTCGATGAACGAGCCAGCTGCGGCACAGCCGTCAGCCGCGATCTGCGCACCGCCGACAGCGCCGAGCCAATTTCCGCTGCGCTGAAGCGACCTCCGCGAGCCGCAGTCGCTGGCCGACCGGCCAAGCCCGGCAAGGACTGGGATGCTCGGCGTGCCACCTCACCTGCGCGTGTTGCACGCGCAGGGCCGCATGTCCGTGCCGCGCGGCCCCTGCCCGCTGCACGTGCTGAAGGACGCGTGGGTGCAGGGCGTGGTGGACGAGAACACGCTGGTGTGGGGCCACGGGCTGTACGACTGGCTGCCCGCGAAGAACGTCAAGCTGCTGCAGCCAGATCCGTTCGCCCGGGGGGTGGCTGGGCCTAGGCGCCCGAGCGGCCCGCTTCCGCTATTCGCAGGTCGATTACGACCGCAAGCGGCGCGGCATCGCCGGCGCGCTGCAATATGAAAACAACTCGGGCAGCCTGCGCGCGACGCTGCAATATATCGACTCGCACTACACCAACGCCTGGCTCGAACGCGCCAGCCACGCGATCCTCGACGGCAATTATTCCGCCCCGCCCTCGCATTATCGCGCAGTGCGGTTCGGCGCTTCGTCCAAGCGACGTTCAGCTGAACCTGCCCGGTGCGGACCGCGACCGCCGCGAGGACGCGCGCAGCCCTGAGCTGCGTCGTCGCAGGTCGACCTCGTGCGGGTCGGTCGGCTTGCCGAGGCGGTCGATCCATCGCAAACGCTGCTCGCCTTGACTACCCCCGCTGCGGTGTTGGCTCGTTGCGGACCAGCCTGAGGTTGTGGCTGCGCCTGGGCCGCCACGGCGACGCTGGGCAGCACTGCATGCTGCACAGGGCACCCCCTTGGACCCTCAAGGCGTGCCGAGCCGCCAGCAGCTGTGGCGCCGTTCATCCTTGCCAGAAGGCTGCGCAGCTTGGTGCGCAAGCGCCGCTGCGTTTTTGTTCCTGGTCATATTTGAGCTCAATCTCTTTACGTTTCAGCGCTTCTTCGTGGAGCAGTTTTTGTCTTCTCTCTTCACGATTTGCGCGTTGCTTGGCTGTAATCACTTTCCTATGTGTGTCATGAAATGGAGCCGCATTAAGAAGCAGGGCGCTGCCGAAGAGAGGCCAGCGACACTCATGCGACGGCAGGGTTTCTTCGGTTCTTGTTGAAGTTTGACGGCGACCGACTCATTGTGAGAGGCGCAAGCGGTATTGCAATCGGAGCAGTGCCGAACCTCATGGGCCCATCGCAAAAGTTTTGCTCGGGCAACCTGGCTAGCTCAAGCCACGCTTCAACCGTGCGACGGCCGGGGCCGCCGAGGCATCCGAGCCGGGTGTAGACGCCAGACAAATGGCGCTCTTTGGGGCGGGCTGGACCCTGGGCAGCATCAAGTACCTCGCCGAAGCGGGGGCACATAGCATCACCTACTACGAAACCGTGGGAAAGAAACTTGCTCCCCTGCCCCAGCAGGGTCGTGCACCCGCTCGCTTTTCTGCTGCTGCCTGGCGGCTGTGTCGCCTGAGAGGCTCTGGCCTGAAGATCGAATATTGCGTACTTCAGCCTTCAAACCTGGGTCGGCCAGCAACATTCTCGAGTATTGCACAAATGGGCGTTCAATTACTGTTTTTGTGACGTTGTTGATTCATGCTTTCGGACTTCGGTACCCTTGATCCTGTCAACGTGTCCCCCCATTTCAGACATTGCGTCTACTGCAAGATTCGGGAAGGTGCCCGATAGCGTGCGAACGCTTTGTCATACTGTGCCTCACACTCATGGTCATGGATTCAGTGTCGGCCGAGGTCTGGCGGACCCCATTCCATGTCAGCTGTGACACATATCCAGGTGCGGAATCAGGCTGCATGTCCCGTTGTCTGCCGGCCGACTTTGCCATTTGTGGCGCCCTGAATGCAGCAGCGCGGTCGCCGCCATGCCTGGAGGCTTGAAAACGCATGATTATTCATTTTGACGGGCCTCGTCATGTCCGACCGCGTGCCTCACCGCACATGCATCTCGCGCCTTGCATGCCGTCCCCTCATCAGCCCCGCGTCCTAGTGGCCGCCTGACAACTATCGCCGGCTGACTATAAGCTCATGTGGCCTACGAAGCGCTGGCCATGGCGACAGCGCTCGTCCAGACCTCCAGCCGCGGTGGCGCTGTTCACGGCGGTGTACCGGCGCCCTTTCTCGTCGAGTCCAGGATCTTCAGGTGAGCCCAAGCGCCGTCCGCATCACAAGCTATCGTGCCTGGTGCTCTATCCAACTGAACTACGGAGCGGGTTGTCGCAATCAACGAGCTACTGCCTTGCCGCAGAATCACAATGGCCGCATGCTGGGCCAATTCCTGCCGGTGCAATTGTGCACGAGGCATGAAGGTGGCCGACGACCGACGCGATTCGGATCTGTGGGTTGTCCCCATACATACTCCCTTAGCAGGGGAGCCCCTTCAGCCACTCGGGCAAGTCTCCGGGGCTTGCGACGCCGGCCACTCCTACCAGCCTCTTGCTCTCTTCGCCACGTCGACGCCGCCCGCCATCCGGTGCAGCTGCCGCACCCGACCGAAGCAGTGACCGCACCGACTCGCAGCTTTCATGACGCACCGCAACATGGGGCTGTGGGCATGCCGACGACTCGGTACGGACCGTTTCGGCGGTCGCGGAATTATTTTCCAAGTCGGGCAGCGCAGCGCCACCCTGAAACCGTCGCGCAACCCAACATGTTGCAGAGGAAACATAGTTTCGCTGAAACGGCATAGCGGCAACAGCTGCAGCAGCAACAATCGGTCTTCATCATGCAGTCGGCGCCGCGGCAGGGCATGTTGGCATCCCTTGGCCCGGTAGTTCCCGGAGCCCTCGCAACGCAACAGGCACAATACAGGCCACAGCTGATCATCGCTCAGCACCCCCTGTGCAGCCTTCGGCCGCACTTGGAACGTGGGCCTTGATGTCCCGCTGGCGGCACCCCTTTCCAGCCCGTAGCCGCGACCGCGCACACGCAGCACAGTGACATGCGACGCAAGCTGCTTCAGCAGCAGCTGGTACCCTAATCCAAGAACATCACGCAGCTTCTGCAGCAGCAGCAGCAGCAGCAGCAGCCGCAGCAAGTGACGCCCATGGTCAGCCCCGCCGTCGGCCAGTCGCCGACCGTCTTTGCCCGCCCTGAGTTGCGGATGCAGCTGCCTCAGGGCACCGTCGCACCTTTGCCTCTGGCCCATGCCACGACATCCATGCGTGCGCCAATTGAGGCCCAGCTAGCAGCTGCGGCTGCGCTCGCTCGGGCCGGCGGTGCTGCGGCGACGGCGCCGCTGCCTGAGACGCCCGGCGCCGGCGCGACAGCGTCGCTGCTGGTGACGCCCGGCGCCGGGGCGACGCCGCCGGTGCCTGTGACGCCCGGCGCCGTGGTGACGGCGCCCCCGCAGCCGGCGCCGGGCGGGCCGCTGCAGGAGGATTCGGACTCGCCACAGAACAGTTCTTTCGGCCAGTTGATCTTTTCGCGCGTGGCGACGCGTTCATCCGCCTCGCGGCGGAAGTGAGCATCTGGCGCGGCTCGGTCGGAAAACGCCGCACTTTGTCTGCTTCGCAGCCAAAGCCGGCCCGCGCCAGCGGCGCGAGCGTTCGTCGCTGCGCGAGTCCAATGGGCTGCGCTCACAGCGGCCCCGACATTGCCCGGTTTCTCTGATGCGGCGCCGCCGATGCGGCGCCGGCGCCAGTGCCAACTGCATCGCGGCGCGTCAGGAGCAGCCCCTGAGGCGACGCCGGGCAGCAACCATCTGCCAGGACATTGCGCGCCGCTGCAAACGCTCATGCTGCAGAGCAGCGGTGGCGGCAGCAGTGGTGGCGGGGTGAGCAAGGGGTCCGACTTTGGCGCAGGCCTCATGGGCGGCGCGCTGGCTGGCTTGACGGGCGCTTCTGATTACCATGTCCTCGCCACAGCACCGGTCAAGCCGCTGCTGCACCCGCTGCAGCTGCAGCAGCCGGTGTGCTGAACGCAGCAGGAGCGGTGCATGCTGCAGCACCAGCTTGCGCAGCAGCTCACATGGCGGGTGGATCAGTGACTGTCCAGCAGCAGCAGCAGCTGCACAGCAGCAGCAGCAGCAGAAGCAGCAGCAGCCTGCGCGGCACAGCTGCGCGTGGCAGCAGCCGTCCCAGCTACGCAGCGCGGCAGACAGAGGTGCAGCAGCACGGCCGGCTGCACATGCTGCACGCGCAGGTGGCGCAGGAGCGCCAACGGCAGCAGGCCGCAGCAGAGCATCGCAGACTGATGCTCCAGCAGGCGCAGCAGCCCGGAACGAGCGGGGGAGTGCAGCAGCCGGCGCCACTGCCTGCAGCGCCGCTGTCTGCAGCACAGCTGCAGCTTCAGGTGCCATCAGCATCAACGCCCGCGCACAGTGCGCCGCAAGGGCTCACACCCAGACATCCTGCAGCTGCAGTTGGGACCGCTCGCGCCCCTGCTGATGGCGAACGCAATCTCGTTTGCTCAGCAGCAAGTGCTGTCCTCGAGCGGCCCAGGCGGTCTGGTAAGCATCGACATCGGCGCGGGCGCGGCTGCCCAGGCGTCGGTCGGCGCCGACGCTGCCCTTGACTTGCTAGCGGGCCGCTGCGCCAACAGCAGCACGCCGCGGTCCCGGCATCGACGCAGCCCGCCGCTTTCGGTGCGCCGCAGGCGCCGTGGCTTCGGCAGGCGAGCGCGGCTGTCGCAACGCAGCAGCTGGCGCCGCTGCCGCTGCTGCCTCCGCAGCAACAGATTGACGGCCAGGCACGCGCCACAGGCGTTGATGACGGCCGGCCAGCATCCGCTGGCAACTGCGCTGCTCAGCAGCTGCAGCGATACGTCGATCAACAGCGGAATTTGCAGCAGCAGCAGCATCACAGCCGCTTGACGCCACCGCCATGACATCCGCAGGCTCCGTGGGCGTGGTCGAAGCTGCATCGCGGCGCTCTCGGCCAGCTGCCGGGCCGAGCGCCCCGCGCGCCCCAACGCATGAGGGCGGCGGAGCCCCCAGCGCGCCCACGGGGGCGCCCGCGGGCGTGCCGGGGGGTGCGAGCGCTGCGGCCGGGCCTGGCTCTGTGCGGCTGCGGCATGTTGCGGTCTTGGGCTGCCGGAGATGCCGGAGATGCGTCGCAGCTGGATTTCGATGCGCTGGATGGCGGGTTCCTGCTGCCCGGCGAGGCCGATCCGGTGTGGGCGGGCGACATCGACCGGATGTTCATTTCGCTGGTGCCGCCGACCTATGACGGCGGCACCGGGGTGCTGGCGGCGCCGAGGCGCAGGGCGGGCCGGAGTGCGTGACCACGTTGGTGCCGATCGCCGCGATGAAGACGGGCGCGCCGCGCCGCGACGGTGACCAGCATGAAGCTGAGCAGGACCTTGCCTGCGACCAGCAGCGCCGCCGTTGCAAGCGCGAGCGACATGAAACCGCGCTTCACCTGCGCGAAAAGCGCCGCCATCATCACGGGCGACGGCCAGCAGGGCGAGCGCGGCGCCGGCGGGTCCGGCCGGCGGCAGCCGGCGCCGCCGCCGCGCCCGCGGGTGCTGTTCGGAGCAGGAGCCGACTGCAGCACGAGCATGAGAGAGCGGCCGTTGCGCCGCAATCGGGCGGCTCCGGACCATGGCGCCGGCTGGCCCGCACCCACGGGGCGCGCCAGGCATGAGGCTTCCACCCCCGCCCCCGCTCCCGCTGCCGCGCATGATGGTGCGCGGCAGCGGCGCTTCATGGCAGCAGCAGCAGCAGCCGCCAGAGCAAGCGCAATGCGGTGAGGCCGAGGGTTCGGTTACGATAATGAGTGTTCGCGATCTGATCGAGGCCGCGATCACCCACAGCGACAATCTTGCGAACGACAGCCTGCTTCGCACCGCCGGCGGCCCGAACGCAGTGCGCGCCTTCATCGCCAAGAAGGATCTGGGTTCGATCCGCTTCGGCCCCGGGGAGCGCCTGTTACAGGCTGGAACTGCGGGGCTGACGTGGCAGCAGAGCTATTCGGTCGGCCGCAGCAGGAGGAGGAGGAGGAGCTGGAGCAGTACCATTCATATGAGTCGAGGGCGCGCGACGCGACCACGCCGGCGACCCATACGACAACGTTGCGCAGGGCCACTGGGGCTCGCAGCCGGCGCACCCGCCGGGGCGGCAGGGCGGCGGCGGCGGCTTGGGGCCCAAGGATTTCGGGCAGCCGGCGCGGCGCTCGGGCTCTGGGCACGGCGGCGGCTGGTGGGGAGGGGCGGATGACTCGAGCACAGGAAGGTGGACCGAGCAGCTGCGCGCTGGTACGCGTCCAGTTCTGGAACGGGTTCTCGACGAACCATTGCAGCGGTACCACCAGCCGCCGCTCGTCCCAGATGCGCACCACCACGTAGGCGCTGGTGATCTCCTCGATGCCGGCCCCATTCGCCATCGACGATGACCACGTCGTCGAGCCGGATCGGCTGGGTCAATGCATCTGCAGGCCGGCGATCAGGTGGCCGAACCGGGACGACGGCGCGCGCCCCGCCGATGCGCGCCACCATCCGCATCACCACCCCTCCCAGCAACAGCTGCAGCACCAGCGGCCAACTTACGGCGAGCCTTGGGCCGCCGGCAGGCCTGGCCAGCGGTACACGTCCGAGGAGGTGGTTGGCGATGACTACGGCGATTACTCGGCGAGCACTACGAGCGGCACCTGCACCCTGCTGATCATCGACGAGGATCCTCGTCAGCACAACCGCACAACTACCGCCCATACGACTCCAACCTGCGACAGCAGCACCGCCCGCGCGAGTACGACCCCCACTCCTCCCACTCGTATGCGCGCGGCCCCGCCGACCGCACGGCGCCGGTCGAACAGCAGGCGGCGGACATGAGGCGCCCGTCGGATCGCGAGGTGGTGCTGGCCGAACGGCAGGAGCAACGCTGGCAGCCGCAGCAGTGGCGGCAGCAGCAGCAGCAGCAGCAGCAGCAGCAACGCGGCCATGCGCACGAGCACTCAGGCGGCGGGCGGCCCCAGCTACATCGCAGCGCTGAAACCGACGCCGCGTTCGCCGCCGCGCGCGCCGCGATCGCCGGCCTGCGCCCATCAGTGCGCCCGGACGACGCCCCTGGGCGCCCCAGCCTGCGAGGCGGCCGGGATACGGCGGATTGGGAGCCGTCTGGCGGCGGCTCTGCGGCCGATTGGGACTGCGAAATCGAGAATGACAGCGAATCGGAGGGCTGCCGCACGACAGCGGTCCCCCTAGCGACGACACCAGCCCCGACATGCCTCCGCCGCGCCGACGCTGCCGCCGCACTCGCGGCGTCGCACGGCTACCCGCGCCTCGGCTCGCCCTATTGCTTCAACGCCGTTCGGGCGGCCGACCTGAAAGCCCAGGGACTGCCCGAGCGTTGCTATCCGCCTCGCGCTCCGGCGCCGGCGATCCGCCAGCCCGCCGCCGATGCCGCGACGGATGCGGCCGAGCACGCTTTTCACTTCCGGCAAGGGCAACCAACGGCAAGAGACCGCCGTCGAGGGTGCGCCGCCGCGGCGGATGCAGGATCAGTCGATGTTCCTGTTCGCTGACCCGCGGCGGGCTGTTGAGTGACAGCGGCATGCTGTGTCCGGCAAAATCGGTGACCGAAACGAACAGGTCGACCGGCTGGCCGTCCGCACGGCGACCGTGCCGTGCCCCCGCGTCTGGTCCGCCCGCGGTCGACCGGAACATCTCCGCCGGCCCGGCAGCGGCGGCAAGCCCCTCGAGCCCACGTCCCACGCGCATCTGCCCTCCCGCAGACGACCATGACGCCGCGCCAAGCGCCTCGCCGACGTCGCCGCCGCCGCCGCCGCCGCGGCCTTCGAGAAGACACGCAGGCGCGGGCCGCCGGCCGGAGAGCCCCGCGCCCGCGGACCACGAGGCGCACGGCCGCGACGCGCCGGGCGTCGCGCGGCGCGCAGGCGCGGTGAGCCGGCAGACGGACGGACCCTTTGCCCTCGCGCCCTTTTGCGCACCCTGGCGATCTCGCACCCCCCCTCACTTGGCACGCTGCCCCAAGGCAGCTACAGGCAGTGCGAGTGGGACCCGCGCCTTGAACTCATCCGTGGGGCCACGTCCGCTCGACAGCAACCTCGCCTCGGTTCCCCCCGCCTGACGCAGCCAACTGACACCGGCCGGCGGCCGACGCCGCCTGGAGCTGCGCCCGTGAAGGCGCCCGGTCTTCACGACCCACTGACGACAGCCACACCACCTGGTGGGTGCCGAGTGATGGACCCGTTGCACCGCTTTCAGCCTTGCTGGACGGGCAGGTCGCGGGATGGCACATCTGGCCATATTGCAGCCATCGCAGGCCGCCGCGTTTGCGCGCCGCGGCCTGGGTTTAGCAGGGCAGTGACAGTGCTGTCACCAGCCTTGTCTCGACCGCAACCCGCCACCAACAACCACGGGCTGCTTTGTACAAGCCGTGCACCGGGGCAGGCTCGATTCTCCCTCGTGCCCAGGTCACAGCACGCACGCGCGCAAATGCACATCTCTCCACACGATGCTTGTCCGCCGGCACTCAAACATGCGCGAAGCCCGTCACGGCCTGCGTCCCTCGGCGGCGCCGCGAGATGTAGCAGGGCGCCTCGGGCGCCGGCGCCGACGACCCCGACGACGGCGGCGACGACCATGTTAGCATCGACACGCTTCCAAGGCCATGACGGAGATTAGGGGGCTGCCTTGGCGGCTGGCCCTTCTCAGCCGTTCGCCCAGCCGCCACTAGCTTTTGTCGCCCATGGCTTGACCCTGCGCGCGCCGCGGCATGGTATGGTCAGCAACGTGCTGTTCATGCGCGCTGCGAGGCAGAACACCCTCGCGGCCGCCTCGGCGCCGTTCGGCAGGCGGATCATCGGCGTCGTCATCAGATGGCCGACGTTGCGCACGAACATCACGCTGCGGCCGTGGAGCGTGAAGGCCTCGCGCCGACGGGGTGCGGCGCCCCTGCTGGGATGACGGGCCGGGGGCGCGCGCCCGCGACCGAGCGTGCACGGTGCATTAATGCCCCGCCTGCGCATCATGGCCGCGCACCACGCCACGACTTGTGATGTAGAGGAGCGGCGGCGGCGGCCTGCAAGGTGATGGCCTCCAATTCAACATAATACGCACGCGTCAACCCGTGGGGCGTTGGGGCCGAGTCGGAAGCGTGGCCGCTGCTAGCCGGCCTCTTGTGCTGCAACGACCGCCGCTTCGACCCAACTGCTGAGCTCCCCAGGACTTGAGTTGCCTGACGCTAGCACTCGCCTTGCTGTGGGCGAGCGCCGCCGCGCTTTGTCGCGATGTCGGCGGTGGCGCTGTTCCCCGACCGCGGCATTCGACATGCTTTCCGCGCGGCGGGCATGAACTGACGGCGCAACCTGTGGCTCGTACCTCAACCATTCTAGGATGCCGTCCGCATTGTCGGGGGTGCTGTATGCCTGATGTCACGAGAGGGTGCTGCTAGATGTCCTCGAAGGGGTCGCGTCTCTGGCGGCTTAGAACTGACTTGCACTGCCGGTCGCCCGAGTGCGTGCGTACGGAAGCCCTTTCGCTGGATGAGGTAAAGCGCGAGCTGGAACTCTAGTTTTCATCTTCCCCAATGGCCGACCACCTCCCCTACACCATTGAATTTGAGTCGTGGAACTGCTCTGCGGGATTTGAAGAAACACCCGCAGCAGCCCACTCTGCAGACATGCAGCCGCACAGCTCACGCCCAGATCGACGCCTGCATGCGGATCGAAAGCCCTGCCTGTCGCCGATGACGCATGCATCACCGACCTGCCGCCGCATCGTGCGCCGCTTTGTTGCTACTGCAAGCAGGTAGCAACGGCGCACGTGTCATGGCTGAGCAGCCCGCTTGCCCTGCAGCAAATGCGCACGCATGCCGCGGATACCGAGGTGACCGTGCCTTCGTTGCGCGCCTCGGCGGCCAGCTTGACCTTCTCGATGCGGGTCTTGATCAGTTCGCTGATTTCGGACGGGTTGAGCGTGGTGGTTGCCATTGCTTCGTTTCCTGTAGGGCGGGCCTTGGCCCGCCTTGGGTTTTTTGCGTTCCGTGAAGGCGGGTCGAAACCCGCCCTACGAATTCAGGATCAATTTGCCAACGCCGATTGCAGGCGCGAGAGCTTGCCGCGCAGCGAGCCGTCGATCACTTCGCGGTATTCTGGCGGGTATCCTGGTCAAAACCTGACGGCAGGTATGACAGGGGTCTACGCCTGACTCAGGTGTCACAGCCTCGGCCGTGTGAACGGTCGGTCGGTTGAATGCTGGGCAGCATCGATGCTCCTGCGCCCTTGCAATCAGCGACCTGTAATGTAATGCTACCTGCACATTGTCAAACCATACATCTTTCCCTATAGTCTGGTTGTCCACAACACCACCACAAAGCCGCAGCGGCTAGTCAGCTCACCACATGTTGACGCGTTTCTCAAGGCCCCGGCGCTACCGGCCCTACGTAATCGTCCGCTGCGGCCAGCGCAGGTTCATGCCCTGCGAACGCAGTGAGCGCGGTGACCCAGCGCCAGTTTCGGCGACCACGCCCAGGTTAGCGCGCCTCGCTTCACGCTGGTGCCGAGTGATATACTAGTGACGCAAGCAGGGAGTCTGCAGGACAACACGTCCGTGTCGGGGCCCTGCATCAGCTACCCAAGGCCTCCGGATCCAAGTGTGAAACTGCTGCGGAGCCCTCTGCCTGGGCGACCAGCTTGGCCTTATCAGCACGCATCCACATGCCCGGCGCCGCCGTGCACGCACCTGCGGTGCAGCTGCAGGGCAGCACCTACATGGCCGTGGCCCTGGAGGGGCTCAGCGACGCTGATTTCTTTGTCCGCATGGACGACACGATCCCCGCCGTCACGCGGGCGCAGCGCGTCAAGTTCGTGTCGATCGGCAGTCGACGCTGCCTCGCACGGCCTGGGACCCTCAGCCGCTTGAGCTTCGCGAGAGCCGCATCCGCAGCGCCGCCGGCATGTATATGGGGGCGCCCGCGCCGCCGTTTGACGTCCTGTTCGAACGGCTCGGTCCCAGAAGCCTCGCCGGCAGCCTGCGCGCCGGCCGCTCGCCGGCGAGGTGCAGCTGGTGGTGTGCGCGCTGCGGCGGATGCCGGTGCACTTCACCAACGGTGCAGCCGCAGTCTAGCGCGCTGATCGACCGGGTCGAGGGCGAGTGGCGTCGGCTGCCAGCAAGTGCGCGTGCATGCTTGTGTGTCTGGAGGCTGTCAACAATGACTCGACAGCGGCCTGTGCTCCCTGGTCAGAAAATCGCGACAGTGAGAATGATGGTGCGGCTCACCTCACTGCAAGAGCCAGATTTCCCGATTAGATGATCTCATTTTGAACTCAAAAAAGGTAACCGCCAGACCGCCCTCAACGACCTGAGCAGCATGCATCATCCGAGCACATGGCAAGGCGTTTTGGTCAGATGCTCGAGTGGGCAATGGACCTTCTGCTGGCGGCGGGGATGCCGCCAAAAACGCTTGTGGTCGCGTTGCAGCGCAAGAACAAGCATTGGTGATCAGCAACTGGCGGCGGCAGCTCGGGACTGGGGCCTTGCTGCCAGGTTCGTACGTCAGAGGATGTAGATATGCGCGGTTGGCCCGGTTTCTGATTGCAATGATGGCGGGATGCATCAGGTTGAGCACTCAGCAGGCAAAATCTCTGATCGTGCTGGAACGATGCACGCGCACAGGCAATATGGCTGTTGGGCCGCACAATTCGGTCTGCGTGTTAACGCCTTGTACAGCGCGTCAACCGGGCGGAAGGGCTGGTGCAGGTCGCGCATTTCCTCGATCTCCTGCGACCGAAATGCGCCGCGTGCTAGGATGCGGCATACGTATGCGAGGAGCGGCGCACGCCTGTTTCCTGGGGCATGACACCAATGTAGGTGAATTGCAGCAGTCCAGCAAAATGCCGGGCGTCCTCGCAATGAAACGGCTAGGTCACCAATAGCATAGCTGAATCCAGTAGCATGCTATCTGTACCGTTAGCTAACTTTTTGGTTGCAGTGGTGTGGTGCATTACCAGCATGCAGGCTACTCCAAGCTCGCGTGCTCTTAACCATTTGACTGCTGTTACTCAAACGTCGCTGGCATCCAATTGGCACCTGCATTTAGATCAATGACATAAAATATCTTTCATTGCTGAATAATCTATTGATTCCTTTTAGTCGTTCCACCCATACGGTAAGGTGTTCCGTACCAATCCTCGATAAATCCATATAATACCGGGCTTCTTTTGATCCCTTCAGCTAAGTTAGTTTTAGCAGTATTTTTATCTTTGAAAGACGGTGCCGGTTCATCTTCGACAAACTCGGGACGTATATTATTTTTTGTTTTCTTAGCGGTAGTACCACTTGTTCGCAGAAGCTGTAGTTGTGGTATTGCTCGCGTACAGCACAGCTGCGCGCGTGGGAACGCGCAACCCGCTGGAAGTCAGCAGATCGGATTGTTCTGTGCCTGCGCAACGGTGAAGCAGACTGCAATGCGTTGTTCAGACCACCGCCGAACGTCGCAATCGCATCTTCAACCTTGATGTTGAAATAGTCGAGTCGTTCAGCCGGGAATGACGCTGCGACGGAACACCGCT
>NNCB01000508.1:0-16939 GCA_002317545.1 Scenedesmus quadricauda | reverse complement strand
GTCGCCGGCGACGCGGGTGCCGTCGAGCCTTGTGTTGCGAGGACATCCAGAGGATCCAGGCGGTGACGGCCCTGGCGCAGAGCCTGTCGGGCCGCAGCCCTACGAGCACCAGCTCGCCTGGGAGCCCGCCAGGCGGCGGCGGGGCGGCAGCGGTGGGCGGCGGCACGGCAGGGGGCGGCGGCGAGGCGGGCGGCGCGCTGCCCAGGGCTGGTTTTGGCAACGAGGCTCCGACGGGCGCGAAGGACGGCGCGCAAGCGTGAGGCTGCGGCGGAAGGAGGCGGAGTAAGGTTGTTTTTTTGCAAAATCTCCTTGGCTAAATTCAAATAGTTCACCGCTCCGGTGCTGTTCTCGTGCTTTCTGTGTCAAACATGGTTTTCCCGAAACTTGGCGCTTCTCCTAATTTTGTATTTCTGTGTATGATGGTTTTGAAAACAAGGTCTTCAAAATGATTCTTAATTTCTTCCACCACCTGGTTGCTTAGGCGCAGGCGACCATCATACATCGTCATCAGGATACCTTCGCTGCTGTCAACCTGGCCTGTACGATTTTGATGGTGTTGGTGTGTGTTCAGACGTCCCCACACCAACTGCTAGTCAGCTTCCAGGTTCTCCTTTACATGGCTTTAAGCTCCTAACTCTTATCACAAACGGCTTACGATTGCAAACGTAAGTCTCATGTGCGGCCTAACGCCTGAATTAAGCCGCGCCGCGAAGCGGCGTCGGCTTGAATGAATTGTTAGGCACCGGCTGCATGCGCGGAAGCCCAGTTTGAGAGCGAGTTGAGGCGCGCCGAGAGGCCGATTGTGCTCTCACAAGAACCTGCCTCCGAGAACACCAGAGCATCAGACGACTTCTCAATGACCAGTATTCGTGCAAGCATGCACCTGATCGCAATTCATGATGATAGCTGTTCACATACAATCTACACCGAACTGAATAGTCTCTGTTGATTACATGCGCGTCTTTTGTTTGACCTCTGTCCAAGCCGTGATCAGAACTGTATCGCATCGATCTGCCTTTATATGATACGTATAATATTACAAACGGCACGAGCAAGCGTCTTCCTGCCTGCCGGAGAACGCCGCAGAGATCCGAGATCGCGGTGCAGATGCATCTGGCGTAAGCGACTGACCGCAAAGGCGACCGCATGTCCGGCAGGCCCATGAGCTTCGCGGACGATAACTTCTCGAATAACTATGCCGAGCTGAACAAAGCATGGTTAAAGCGGGGATTTGATATTGGATTTGCCTTACTATTGACGCTCTTCGT
Source organism: Scenedesmus quadricauda (assembly GCA_002317545.1). Taxonomy (NCBI): domain Eukaryota; kingdom Viridiplantae; phylum Chlorophyta; class Chlorophyceae; order Sphaeropleales; family Scenedesmaceae; genus Scenedesmus; species Scenedesmus quadricauda. The sequence continues at coordinate 15,671 of NNCB01000508.1, read as the reverse complement.
TTTCTCCTGGCTTTTCCCGCTCATTGCTCTGGTGGTTTGGCTGGACACCCGTTCCAATCCATTCTTTTGTCAATTGAGAGTCGGCCGGGCATCAAGACTTTTTTAGGCCTGTAGAGCTTCAGCGACCATGCAGAAACAACAACCACCATTTCAACCCTCTGAACTCGATCCCGTGATTTTCGATCCGGATATGATAGGCCCAGAACCAGCGACCCAGCGCCGGATGCGACTGTTCGGGCAAATAGCTGACCGACACGCGCACCGTGACCGGTCCGGTCGTCGCGGCAAAGGGAAAGAAGGAGTCGATCATTGTGCTCACGCGCCATACCAGCTGCCGCCGCGGGCGCGTGTCCAGTCGGCTCAGATCGCCAGATCCGCCAATAGGTCGATATTGATCCGCAGCAGGTGACGCCTGTGGGGTTTCCAGGCGCAGCCAGGGGGCATGACTTCAAGAGGGGCAGCATCGGTTGAGACTGGAACTCTGCGGTGGGTTGTGCACACACCCGCGAAGGCGTAGCGTCCCAGACACGGGCCTTTGCAGTGCAAGCAAGCCCGGCACGATCAAAGCTTGTATACTCTCTCTCTTTCTCTCTCACACACACACACACACACACACTCGCGCGCACACACACACACAGACACACACAGGTCCACCTGCACGGGCTTGTTTACGGGCCTGTCCATCGCTACAGTTGATCTCTCTTTGGCTATGTAGATGTTTCACTCTACCACAGTATTTCTCTGTCACGTGTGTGTACACACGCAAATGTACAGATATGCACGCATGCGAACTGCCCACGCAGACACACACAGACACACACAGACACACACACGTCTGCGCCTCCTGTCCAAGCCCATCATCCCGTCCTCGATCCGACGCTCGCTTGCAGCACGCCCCGTCCTGAAGGGCTGTGCGTCGAGACTGGCGGCAAGGTGATCATAAAGGCCTACCACAAGTGAAGATGCACCCAAAGCACTTCCACAAGCTGCAGCGGGAGCTTTCGTGCATGCACGTCCTCAAGGGTGAGTTGGCGCATCAGAATAGTAGCTCCGCGTACGTACGAGTCAGCCAGGTCCCTTGGTGGCACATGCTGATGGTATGTTGCTGTGGCCACCCGTGGCACGCGCCTTACCATCCTGGACCGCCCGGTGGCGATCAAGGTACTTGCACAGCCACCTCCTGCGCAGGCCTCGGTGTCGGCGCATGTTCGTGCAAGCGACCAACACCGGACGCATGGTCGGCCATCCCAGGCCCCATATCGCTAACCTGTACAGCTTTCAGCAGCAGGGGGCGCAGTGGTACATGATCATGGAGTACGTAGATGGCCCCACGTTCGAGCAGCTGCTTCGGCAGGGCGGGCGCCCTGGAGGAGCAGTGCGTCAGCGTGAGGTGCGAGGTCCTGGAAGGGCTGCGCCTTTTGGGCGAGACGGGTGCAGATCGATGTCTGCACCAATAATTGTGATATTTGCGGCGCATTGAGTGAACCTGTGTGCTCTTCACTGCTTGCGTGCGTGCATCGGATTCTTCAACCGCATGTATGTCTAAGGCATTCGTGTTTGCGCGCATGATTGCATGGTTCAGGTGAGGAGAGCCCATAGGAGTTGGGCACTCAACGACCAGCGCACACTGCGTGCTGCTCAAGGGTCGACCTCGCGGTGCCACAGAGCGGAAGTGCGTGACGAGAGGACAGCCGCTGCCACTCCCGTTGGCCGCGCGCTGCCTCGCCGCGGGCGCCTTGACCCGTTCCATTACACCCATGTCTCGCCCCTGCTGCGCATCCAAAGAAGGCCTTGATGAGTCCGGCGGAGTCCGCGCGTCAAGCGCAGAACATCTTCCTCACGGGCTCGGGTTCAACTGGTGAGAGCTTTTGGGGAGGGTGACGGGCTGCACATGGATCGGCAGCGGCGATTGCCCCACGGGGTCACCGGGTTGCGTTGGAAGGCCCGGCACCGGCGACACCGCCGGGGCCGGGGATGGCATATCAGAACCGTTCCGTGTGAACAGCGCCAGTCTTTTCAACGCCCAGCAACCGCGGACTCTTCCAGGCGCAGAGTGCAATAGCATGTCAGCTGGGCTGCAGCTCGCCCGTTCCGCCGCCGCATGGCACGTGGCAGCCGCACCGTGTTTTTTTCCTCAAAGCCCCGGCTTATGCTCAGATCCTTGTTCAGCCACCCCTTGCAGATGGAGACTTTGGCCTGGCTCGATCGAGTACGATGAGGAGGTGCATACTTCAGCCCCAGGGTAGGTTGGTTGGCGCTTTTGTAGTAGCGGCCTTCGCTGGGCTTTGAGGTGTCTTTCAAAGTACCTAGCAGGGCCACGTTGGCCTGGGCGGTAGGAGCAAAATCGCTCAGGTGTACCTGTCGTTACTTTTAGCGGTCGCCTGGATGAAAATAAACGGATTTATTTTATTCTGCGTGACTTTGGAAGGTTCCAGGCTCTTTCAACACTTCAGAACCTGCAGGTGAGCATAGTCCATCGGGCTACTTGAATGACTCATCCAATCGACATGAAAGCTTGGTACATGCCCGCTCGCCATCGCCCGCCCTCACATCGCACTTTACTACAAGATCCACGGCATCTTCCTGCCACGATCGCCATCATGAAATCGCCGACCTGAAAACCCCAGGTCCTGAAGAACCCCTCGGTGCCGTTCCAGGAGGGCCGCTCTGTCGACCTGTCGATGCCGCACCGCGCCGACGTGGCGATCTTTGCCGCCAATGACGATATGGCGGCCGGGGTGCTGGCCGCGGCACATCGTGCCGGGTTCGACCTGCCACGCGACCTGTCGGTGGCGGGGTTCGATGACACGATGTTGGCGCGGATGGTCTGGCCCGCGCTGACCACAATTCGTCAACCAGTGTTCGATCTGGCGCACCCGCGACGATGGTACCGGACACTGCTGCCTTGCACCTGACAGAATCTTGTCCATCGACGTCTGCAACACGAGCTCGTCGATTGCTCTCCCCCTACCCCCTCTCCTTCTCTATAGCGCAGAACCCGAACCTGCGATTTGTAGACCGCGGCTTATCCAAACGCTTCCGATCGCACACCGTTCATGGATCAGGGTCACCTCCGCCTGGCATGACCAAATTGGGCGGGGGCTCACGTGTGAAGCAGCTTACTTTTAATGATAACTGGTCGCAAATGTCCCCCAATGGAGCAGATGCATCGGTTGGAAAGGTCTACTATATTACAACAGACCCTTGGTAAGTGGACCTGTGTAGGGAATGTGAAGGGGTGGTGTCACCATGGCGCGACGCGTGATGAGACTGGCGCGACTTCCTCGCGCTCACCGCGGGCGATCGCATCATCCTCGACCTGCTGCGGATCGCCATCGTTCGCGGTGTGCGTCGCCGCGCGGCAATGCCGCCGCGGCCGCGAAAACCGGGTCGCAGATTCCGAGCCCCTGGCTGAGGCGCAGCAGCTTTTCATAGCTGAGCGACATCTTGCCGGTTTCAATCTTTGAGGAAGTAAGCGGGAATGCGCGTCCTTGCCGAAGCTTTCACTGCTTTTGCTATTGCGCCTGCCTGGCAGCGGGCCTCAAAGCTTGATATTCCTGTCGACAGGGAACTGGTTACAACCCTGCGCATCCCCTGAACGCAGTGCCCCGTCGCATGGCCCCTGCATGTCTTTCCACCTGCAACCCACCACCCAACAAAGCCCTCACCGCGCCCTCAAACCGCCGCGCAGGGTCCAGCGAATAGTCGATTTTGCAGTTCATCGCCGCGCTCCGGCATGGTTGCACCCTGTTTGGGTGTCCCCGAAATCGCCGGCGCCTCGATCAACAGCACCTGGCAATCGGCAATTTCGTCGCGGAGTTTCTTGACCTCGGCATATTCGGGGCTGGACCAGAAGGCGTGCGCGGCAGCGCGGTCGGGCCATTCGGAAATCACCATCGACGCGCCATCGCCAAAACCGCCCTCGAGCGAGCGTATCGGCGCCCGGCGCGCCGCAGCTTGCCGGGCAGCGTCAGCGGCACGCCCCCACGCCATTTCGCCCGCGACGCGCTTGCCATCGACCGTCCGCACGACCTCGCCCATCCGCCGCGGCCACACGTCGTCCGCGTCTCCGAACAGCGGCCGGTGTCAGCAGCGGCGGGACCGTCTTCATTACTGCCGCCCACGTCGGCAGCGCCATGCAGCTATGGCCTTCACAGCCAGCTTCTTCTCCGGAGTAGTTCATGCGTTATCTCCCCCTGACTTCCGATGACCGCGCCGCGATGCTCGCGACGATCCATCTCCTGCGACGGTGGCAGCCCCGGCGCCGGCCCCAGCCCCAGCGCTGCGAAGCGCCTCAGCCACCTGTCAGGCGCGGGCCCCGCGCCGCACGTCGCCGCCGCAGGGCCGTCCGCGTCCGCGGCAGCGGCCGCGGCGCGGGCGCACGCGTCGTCCCCGAGGTCGCCCCTGCGGCCGTCCCTCAAGGTTGCGCTGCCGGCGGACTGCCCCGAGCCGGAGTTCTTCGTCTTCGACAGCGGCGTCGCCAACGGCATCGGCCACAGCCCCACACGATTGCGGCAAGAGCGCATGAAGGAGCGGATGAATTCTACTTCCAGCGCCAGGCGGAGGCTGTGACAGTGTGGACTTCCCGCCGCTGACAGGGCGTGGGGGCGACGTCCGGCGTCGGGCTGGCCGGCGCGCTTTGGTGCCTCACCCTTTGCTTGAGCAGGGCGCGGCTGCGCTGGTCGGCTGGGCCCGCACCACCTGGCTGCCGTGTGGCTGCGGACCTGCACGCTTCTATGCGGCAGGGCCCTGGCATCGCAGCCCCTAGGCTCGCAAGCAGCTTTGGACAGAGGGAAATGGGCGGTGGATACCTAGGCTTTGGAAAGCGGCAGTCGTCAGCGCGCGACGTGTCTCTCACCTTCGGCCGATGTGCCCCTAACACCAGCTATCTGGTCTTGAGGCTGCAGGGGTCGCAGCGCCGATGATTCGTCCGACACGTGCGCGGACCGCCGCAGCCGACTTTGCCACACCACCACTTGGCGATCTGCTCGGTCTTGGGTGCGCGCCTGAGGTCGTGATTCGTATTTCTTTGGCATCATTTGGCACAAGCATGGCGTGTCGGTCACACTCAGCGCTGTGAGGGGGGTCGGCTGGGGTGCGGCGCAGGCAGATCTCGTCGCGCAGCCGCAGTTTGCGCTTCTTCACCCGTCCCGATCATGCAGCTTGCTCTACCTCTACAATATCTGTGACCATGAGGACGCCTATCGCCGAAACCGGCAATGTGTCACCCTTCCTCAACTTTGCTTGTGGGCCATGGGAGAGGAGCAGGGCAGGGGTGGGCCATGGCATGCTGCCATGTGGCCAGCCTTGAGGCAGCTGCAAAGCCATGAACCACTCATCCGCAGCAGCCCTCCTCAGGCAACCGATGCACGCGCTGCTTGCCGCTGACTCATCCTGGTGTGCTGCCAGCAACTTGAGCACCAGGCCTTGTCACATTCGCATGCGCTTTCCTGCAGTCCTCTGCACCTCTCGTGACGAAAGGTGCTGCGTAGTTTCTGCCAGCGCCCCAGCCCGAGCTTCCAAGGAAGTGTTACCAGGTACCTGCGCACAACTACTGCTGACGGTAGGCGATCTTCCACTGGGCTTGGCCGCACCCCCAGCCGTAGCAGGCCGTGGCCGCCGGGGTAGAAAAACCGCACAAATGGCGCTCACGAGGCGGACTCGTACGCACCGACAAAGAGCAAGCGTGGCGCGAACCCCGCAGACCAAATCCAGGGAGCTTTGACCAGATCCAGAAAATCTACGCTGTGAGGGACTGCTCGCGCTGTCAGCACGCCATCACGCCAGCCTGCTCCGCTTCGGCACCTTGTCTGCAGCCCCTCCCCCGGCCGCTCCAGCGCCGCGCTTGCCGGCGAGGCTAGGCTGGCTGGTGGTCACGCTCGTGTCCTGCAGGAGGCGGGTCGGTCGATGCCAGTCAAGCATCTATCCGCTATGCCGCGGGTGAATGCTTCAGCAGCAGCAGCAGCAGCAGCAGCAGCAGCAGCAGCAGCAGCAGCAGCAGCAGCAGCAGCAGCAGCAGCAGCAGCAGCAGCAGCAGCAGCAGCAGCAGTAGCAGCATGGGCGCCGGCCATGCGACAAGCCAATCAAAGTGCAGCTGCGACATCTGTGGCAGGCGCCCCATCACATTGGGCCCCCGCCAGCGCTGCGGCCAGGCCCCCACCCCTTTCTCACCATGGGTGTCGTTTCGCAGCACGCTGCCGCCCGCGCCGCCGCCGCCGCTGTCGCCCGCGCCGCCGCCGCCCGCGACCCCCACGTTGCGACGCGCGCCGCACCGCGCCCCGGTCTCGCAGCCGTTGACCTTAGCGGCGAACTTGAGGGAGCAGAGGCTCTCGCCGGCAGAGGCGGGCTCCGGGTTGACGTTGACAAACATCAGGGTCTTGCCATTCCCGCCCAGGCAGGGCTGGAAGATCGGGGTGTGTGCCCAAGGCGGCAGGGCGGCCAGGTTGGGAAGGTGTGGGCCACCAAGGGAGGTGAGGGTGGCGCATGCTGCCGCTGCGGCAGCCAGGCAAGCAGGAATGGTGCCGCCGCGTGTGCTGCCCCGAGCACCAAGAGCCAGGCTGGACGACAGGACCTGCCGCTGCAAGTGCGCGTTGCTAGCTCCGTAGCTCGCAACACACCCCTTTGAGAAACAACGGCGCGCACACACACACACACCCATACAGGCGCAGCTCACACCAAACACACACAAACACACCCACACATACACACAGTATGCTGCATTCTGATTACCGCATGCCCTTCGAGGTAGGTGAGCTTTAGTACCTCTGCGGTTTGGCTAGGTGCAGCTCTTGGACGAGAGGGCCGCGAAGACGTCCCTCAGGGCGCTCAGGGACTGGTTGATGCTGCAGGCCTCCCGCTTGCGCTGCTGCTCCGCCAGGGAGCGGTCCAGCCTCTCGCTGAGGGATGAGAAGTGCGAATGAGAGGGTGTGCGTGCTGGCGTGCGTGTGTGCGTGTGTGTATGTGTGTATATGTGTGTGTGTGAGTGTGTGATGTGTGTGTGTGTGATCGACCCCTTGCCCTCCTTGCCGATTGACCCTTTCGTAGCGGGCGGATGCGCGATTCACAGTCATGCGATTTCTCCTTGGCTTGCGAATGGTGAAGCGGTGGAGCTGCGCGTCAGCGCCGCACCCCCGCTTTGTCGAGTTCCGCCCCCAGCCGCCCGGTCAGCCACAGCCCCCACACCTGCCGGCCAGGCTCGACCAGGCACAGGCAGCCGCGCGACGGCGTGTTGCTCGCCGCGTGGAACGACCTGATCGATGCAGTCAATGGGCATGATGTGAAGGTTCAGCGCTGGTCGGTGTTCGCCAGTCAGACCTTCTCCTTTCTTCAGCAGGTCGCCTATGTCGGCATCGTCGTGTGGGGCGCCTATCGCGTCAATCAGGGCGACATGACGATGGTGTGGCCGCCGGCGGGGTCGTGCATCGCGTTGGCTCGGGACGGCCGTCCTCGGCGCTGACGACCGCGCAGTCGCGCGACGGCCAGCCGCTGGTCGCAGGCCGGGAAGTGACCGCAGTCAGCAACAAGGAGGAAGAACTGACCACCTTCGACAAGGTCGTTCCCGTTTTACCGGAAACCCGGCTGGTCGAACTGGGGGGACTCTATGGCTGCGCGTCGGAGCCTTTCGGCGCCTATTCGGCGGTCAGGCGGGGCCAACCTGAGCGTGTTATTGTAGCCTCTATGAAGGACGCCTCCAGCCGGTACTCCCACTCCTGCGCCGCCAGCGCCTGCCACGCGCCCCAGGATCACTCCTCTGCGCGGGGGATCACGCCCGCGCCCTGGCTGGTTGGGGCGCCCTGGAGGGTGCGGGGCGTGGCGCCGGACGGGTGGGTTGAGAGCCGTCGGGCGTGCGCGCTGCCGCGCGCGACTGCGCGATGTTCGAGCGGGTCATGTAGTAGAGCGCGAAAGCGTAGGAGAGTTTGCGCGACAGATTGCCCTTGAGGCCGATCTCGTACGCTCGCGCCCCTTGATCATGTGTGGCTCGCCGCCTGCCGCATCGCGTCTTGCCGGCGCCGGTCTGGCCGTAGCTGGCGAGGCAGACTGGTAGCCGTCCAGCGCGCTCTGCACCAGGTCAGACACCTCGCCAAAGACCTGGGCGAGTGGTTTGATCGCTTCAAGCAGAGCCAGCAGATGGATTCAATCACGTATGATCCAGCCAAAACAGGGCAGCTGGGTTGTGGCGTTTGGCATCGCCCAGACGGCCTCCGCGAGCGGCACAGCCCTTTCCGCGCCGAATTCGACGGAAGCAGCTGCCTGCCCGCACCGGCGCCGGCGTGCCTGCGGCGCGATTACCGTCGAAGCAAAGGGGTGCTCCTGCCATCGATGCCGGGTCAGCGCGGGAAGACCTGCTGGCTGCCCCGCGGGTGCGCACCGGACGTGGAGACATACCCGCAGCCCATCGGCGTGGATGCGGCGTGGGGGAAGGGGTTTCACGAGGACTGCCCCGCGGACCTTGGTACATCGTCGCGAATGATCTCAGGCAGGGCAGGGCAGAATATCTCGTTTTGATACGAAGGTGGAGCATGCAAAGTCGCGGCTGAGAGGTTGGATCAGTCGCCGCGCAGTCACCAAGGTTGTGCAGCTGCCGCCGCATCGCCTCGGCGGTGGTGATCGGCGCACTGCAGCGCGCCGACCCGCGACAGCAGGCGGCCGACGATGTCCCGCTGCTTCCCCTGAGGTGCGGGGGCGGGGGCGGCGGCGGTGGCATGAGCGTGGCGCCAGCAGATGGAGCCCTGCGGTGCTGAATCCATCTAGCCTGCGACTGCTATCCGACAGCGCATGAAGACAGACGGAGTTTGCTGCAAGCACCGCTCAAGATCATGCAAACAACAGGCCGCGAACCGGGCGCGGCTGGCTGCTAGTGGCATTCCACTGCAACGTAATGAAGCAGGCATCTTGCAAACAGGCATCCCAGCTCGCCCATCACCTTCCTGCACGACAAAATCTCGGCTGCCAAGTACGGTAACCGGCCCGCCGCTGACTCCGACCGCTCGCCTCGATGACAGCGGCAAGCAGTACCGCTTCGATGGCGCCTGGCGCCCGCTGGAGGAAGGCGGATCTGGCTCAAGGTCAAGTTCGGCCCCTTCGTCCTTCCGGTCCCGCGCACCGTGTATCGCTCGGTCCACGGGCCGGTGGTGAAAAATGCCGAAGGTGCTTTCGCGATCCGTTATGCGGGGATCGATCGGGCCGATATGGTCACCCAATATTACCGGCCCTGATCACCTGGTGCTTGAGATTTGCGTGCTCCGCCTGCAGCGCGGCGTGCTGCTGCTGCAGCTGCCGCAGCGCCGCTTTCGCCGCGCCCCGCGCGGCCGCTGCCTCCCCGGCCTCGGCGCGCGCGGCGAGCGCGTCGGACTGCGCGGCGGCGCGGCCGGACTGCTCGGACCGCAGCTGCTCCTGCAGGCTGCCGGCCTCCTCGGCGTGGCGCGCCCTGTCCGCGGCGAGCGACTGCTCGGCAGCTTCCAGGCGGGTGCCCTTCAGGCGCACGTCGCCCTCGAGCAGCATCACCGGTTTTGAGAGTGTGAGCGGCGACTACATCCCCAAGCAAGTACAACGGGCCAGCACGTGAACACGCCCCAACGCATGTCGGACGTGTTTTTTGAGCAATTAGGAACATAACCCCGCCCCCACTACTTCCTGTGGCGTAAGGCGGCGTGCAGCTCACGCAGCAAACGGCCCGCCGCAGCTCCCTGTCGCAGCTCCCTGTCCGCTGGCACACCTGGTCGCGCGCGGCCCTGAGCTCGTGCTGCAGCGCGGCGTCGATCCCCCTGTGTCTGCGCCCTGCTGGGCTTCATCTTCATGTTCACCGTCGGCGGCGTGACCGGTGTCGTACTCGCCAACGGCGGGGTCGATACCAACCTGCACGACACCTATTATGTCGTCGCGCACTTCCACTATGTGCTCTCGCTGGGCGCCGTGTTCTCGCTGTTCGCCGGTTTCTATTACTGGTTCCCGAAGATGTCGGGGCGGATGTACAACGAGTTCCTGGGCCAGCTGCACTTCTGGATCTTCTTCATCGGCGGTCCTGTCTTGCCCTCCAGGCTGGCCTTGCGCTCGTTGCTGTAGCGGCGCAACTGGTCCACTGCCTCGGCTAGCGGTTCCTGGCAGCCGGGGCTCTTGCATTCCACGACGACCAGCGGAATGCCGTTCACCAGTAGCACCAGGTCGGGGACGATGAAGGCCTTGCCGCTGTCATAACCGGGCGGGCAGTCGACGCGGTACTGGTTGATGACGGTGAACTGGACAACCCTCCCCCCCTGCCCCATCTCCCTCCGCCTCTGGAACAGCCCCCTGGCCAGCAGCGCTCGCACCAGTGTATCAGATTGCAGCAGACCCTACACAGCCGTTGCAATCACTCCTTCGACTCCCAGCCTCCCGCCCCTCACTCACCCGCAGCTCCTCCTGCGCCGCTCAAAGCGCGCGCTTCTCCGAAATGCCGCGTCGCCTCGCCCGCCATCGCGCCATCCGCTTTGATCGGCGGGCTTCCGCAGCGCCTGTGGGGCCGCCTGACATGACCAATTCCAGCAGATCGATCGAATAGCCGACGCTGTACCGACCACGCGGCGCAGCGCCAGCCGCTACCCAATGCGCAGCACCGCCCAGCCCGCACAACGGGCCTGCTCCGAGGCGGCAACTGGCCCCGGTGGCCCCTTCGCTCTCCAGGCGGGGCGCACCTTGACCTCCGCCTGCAGCTGGATGCGCGCCTCGTCAGCGCGCTGGGCGTCGTCCCTCGCGCGCGCGCGCTGCTCCTCCAGCGCCTCCACCTCGCGGTTCAGCCGCGCCACCTGGCGTTCAGTGATTGTATTATTCATTGCAGTCGCAGGTCATGCCGGGTGCAGTGGAAAAGCAGCCGGGCGCGGTGCAGGCAGACCGACGGACACGGATTGCTGCGATACACCTGGGCGCGCACGTGGGAGGCGCGCAGCTAGGTACTTTTTGGCTGTTATTTTTATAAAAAGCGCCCCTTGAAAACGCAAACCCCAAAACTGCCCCCTTTATCTGGCGAGTTGCCGCGGCCCATACCATCGCTTATTTTATAGCGGGCCTCTTTGCGCCGCTTCCTTGCGCGCACACCGCCGCATCGGCCTCGAGGCGCCGCTGGGCAGGGCCGCTGACGCGCGCGTCGGATGCCTGGGACAATCGGCTTTACAGTGTATGTGTGTGCGTGAATGTGTGTGTGCATGCATGTGTTTGTGTGTGTGCGCGGCACGCATATCATGCTCTTGGCGTGGATGTATGTTGAATCTGGAAAAGTATGATTATTATACAGTTTACATACATGTACATATGTCCGCACTCGACTTGTTCACCCAGATCCCCGACTACCCACCTGCGCGTCCAGCACCTTTCTTTTCGACCGTGGCGGCGTTCTCCACCAGCTGCGTCGTCTTGGTCAGCGCCTTGCAGGCAGCTCCGCAGCAGCTTCACCATGCCTGCAGACAGTCCGCACGCGGTCGCAGGCGGTCGGGAAACGTCAAGCCCGGCTGAGATTTCAAGCCGTCCCCCTGCCCCCCGCCCACGTCAGCCGCTCGCTCGAGCGCCACCGCTTGGCACCAAGACCATCCAGCGGCTTCGGCAGAAAGCTGAAGCGTGTCGCAGCGGTGATTTCCAGACCATATATCCGCGATTTGTCGTCGCTATTGCGCGTCTGGGTCACGGGGATGGTCACTGCCTGCCCGTCGATCACAAAATCCTCGTCAAATACCACGGGCTGAAACCGCCGGCACATCGCGCTCCCGTCGTGCCTGCCGCCGAAGCGGATCGCCGCCAGCGCCGCTGCCGCATCCGATTGCTGCGCCGGTGCGCCGACCTGGCTCACGCTCGTAGCCTTGGCCTCTGCGGCGCCGTCGCTGCGCCTCGTCCGTGCCGCCGCATCCAGCCGTGCGGGCGGCCCGGCCGCGGCGGCGGCTGCGGCCGGTCGCGCCGGATGCGGCTGCTGCGAAACGACGCCGCGCAGCGAGTCGCGCTTCAGGAGCGCCAGCTTTTGCTGGAGCGCGTCATACTCTGTTTGGAGCCTGTCCAGCCCTGCTGCGGCCTGCGCGCAGCCGACATGCGGCGACTTGGCGTCTCACAGGCACATGGCGAGGGGACGAGGGCGTTGGGGCCGGCGGCGGCGACGCCGAAGCCACGCCCACGCCCTCGGCGCCGGCGAGAGTGCGCGCAGCGCGGCGGCAGCGGCGCGGGTCGTGCTGGCTGGCGTCTCGAGGGTGCTGCTGGTGCCGCTGCAAGGGCGCGGGCGGCAGGCCACCAGGCACGATTCCGCGCGTGGCGGCGCTGGGGTGCGCTGCAGACGCCGCCGCCCCCGTGCCCGCTCGGTGCTGCTGTCTGGAGCAATGACGTGCGTCGTGTTGTCGGACGCTGGCCCTGAGAGAGCCCCAATGGTATGCTGGTCGCCCCGTTGAGGATGCTGCCCGTGCCCTTGGCGGTGGCGCCGCGTGCAGTTGTTACCCCGCCATGATCCGGCGGATTGGCTGGCTGCGACGTGGGAATGGCTCGCCTAGTAGTGCGATTGCTGGCATATGCCGCTGCCCTGGACGCTGGTTTCTCCCAGATGCTCTGTCCGGCCTTCGCGAGGCTGGCCTGGCGTTGACGCGTGATCCGACAGACTATGCAGGTTACTGAAATGGGCTGTAGTGCAGAGCGCTCGGCCGGCCTTCTTCGTGGCTGACGTTGTCAGTCCATCAGTCGCCATGTCAACAGGGCATCGCACGAGTCGTCGAACTACGAAGAGCAGTACTACAGTAATTAATGACCACATAATTGTCCGCAGGGAAATACCTTATTGGGTCAAGGTCACCCGGACCGTGAATAAAGCTGTAACGCGCACGCACAGAACCTTGCTTCGCCGCGCCCGAAATATTGGCCCTGGCTCCGCCATATCATCTCAACCTGACCGCATGGTCAATTGCGCTGGGCACACCTTCCGTCCAACTGGGAGGTCAAAGCTGGCAGCAGCAAAGTATACTTCCGACAGGCAGTTATTATATTGCCTCTATTAACATGGTCAATGAAAACCTGGGGTATGTGAGCGGGCATGGCATTTTCAAAACAACTAATGGCGGCGGCACGGTAAGTCTGGGCCTGCCCACATTGCGCACGCTAGCATCAGCGGGCTTCAAATGCTGTACTGCCAACAGCATCAATATGGCCTCAATAGGCCAATGGTACTGGCCTTCTCCCTGGCACTAGCTCCAACCGGTCACACGCCCATGTTTTCAGCATCCCTCCTGGCTTGATCGCCAGCACGCAGCCTCAGCTTGTCTATACATTCCCCAAAACCTTACTCGGTACCCGATTTCAGTCGTTGCGGGCTTACGCCTCCGGTACTAACCTGTTTACCAGTACCAAGTACATCGGGTATAACCCGGAGGTAAACAATCAGGCAGGTTTAACCGGAGTGCAGGGTGAAGACTATGGTGCTTACCCCTTATCCCGCAACATCACGTTTGGCTTGAACGTCACGTTTTGAGTTGATTCAGAAGTAAAGGCACCACCTTACCATCCAGCGCCGCACCAGCGTGGGCCTTTTCCTGGTTGCATGCGCAGCCAATTGAGGGTCCAACAAGTCGGCAGATCCAACAGGGTGGATCGCCATCATCCTGTGCCCTTTGGGCAATGGCTGCTTGCTTGGAACTGTGCGCATGCTCGCAGGACTGAAGGGCAAGGCCTGAGCGTGGTTGCGGCCGCGCACCTGGCTGTTTAGTCGAGTACAGTAGTGACACGTGGTGACAAGTGCTGCGGCAGTTGAGTTTGTTCCGTGATGAAACAGCATGCAACACTTTCTCCATCACCTTTGAAATCAAGCGATCTTCGGAACGATCTCAGTGTTGTGACAAGTAGCTTCGGGTTTGTCCGTAGACCGGCGGCCTTAGGGGTGGCTCGCAAAGCATAACTGCAGACATTTCGTCACAGCCGCACATGCGGGTTTGGCAACTGCAGCGCCAAAGTGGCGACTGCGCTGCTTTTGTGCACCCAACCCGCCGCACTCCTGTTGGTAGCCCAGGGAGGCGGCTTGCGCCCGCTCTGAGGTGCAGTGCTTTGCTAGAGCATCATGCAGCTGCGGCGGCCAGCTGCATCAGCAGCCATACCATCATCAGCAGCATGTGGGACCTCGCAGACGAGGGGCAGCAGGCAGCAAGTGGAGGAGCGGACGCGGTGATCTCAGCTGCCGCATGGGCAGTGGTACTGGCCGCCGCTGGGTTCTCCATCTATCAAATGGCAGGGTGAGGCTTCATGTGGGCGGCGCATGTCGGCATCACCTGCGAACTTCGCTGCGCTACTCCCGGATTGCCCGGAGACCCCAGGCTGAGCGTACGCTGCCACGGCGTCGGGGCGTGTATGACCTTGACTGATGCGCTGCATGCGTGTTTTGTGTATCAGGATGTTAATTGTACTCGTTTTGGGCATTATGCTTTTGATGGCGTGATGCCAAGGTTCGATCTCATGTACCCATGCAGGGCATTACTTCCAGGCCAAGTCCACCATAGAGCGGCGCGAGGAGCGGGAGAAGGAAAAGGAGCGCGCGAGCTGGAGGAGGCAGAGGCGAAAAAGCGCAAGATCAAGGAGATGTTCGAGCGGCTGTGAAGACGAGGAATCCACAGGCAGAGCATTGCGGTGCGACGCTGAAATGCAGGTGTTGTGGTGCACGTGCATCTCCAACTATTTTACACCTCCTGTCCGCCCTGGAACTCAAATTTCGCATGTTGACGCTTTTCGGTGTGTGGACACTGCATATGTGCGTCATACTGACATTTTGGTGCAACAGCAGTGCAGCGCTTATCGCTCCAAATATGTGCTGTCGTTTTTCTGATGTTTCATGTCTCGATTTTACGTTCTAACAGGGTGTCGAGTTTTTTCCCATTTACTCGCTGTCGTACTCTGTTCCCCAAAATGGTAGGTGTCCGTTTCTTCGTCTAATTCGTAGTTCGAAGTCCTGGCGTCTAGCGGTGCGCATACGGAGTCTAAATCAAATATTGCCTGACCATCATGCAATGGAACCATTGGCCCATTTGTGGGCTGGCACATCATTGGCCATGTGCGGTTTTGAGTTTTACGCTGGTAATCAGGCACTTTATGTCGATGCTCCGTACTAACAAATGCATGTATATCATGTATGTATACTCTTGCACAACCCGATTTCTGGACGCTTGCCGCACAACACTCGTGACGCAGCTAGGGAGACGCAGCATCGGATCAGCATGATAGCGCGGGCGCAGCCCCGGCGTGCGCTACTCGATCACCAACCCTCACGGCCGGCCAGCGCCTCGCGGTCATCTGAACATGCTGGAAATCGCACGCCATCGCGGCTGGCTTAGGCGCGTGAGTGGTCGATGACGTCAACATCCTGATGTCGAGCAGCGCATAGCATGACGCGCAACATCGACGACGATCACCCCTGTGTGCCCGCTCATTCTGGTATGTGCTGTGCATCAGGCTGAGAGTTCAAGCAGCTCAAAGCCAAGACCACCATACAGGACCCATAGAGCGTGCCAATGGGAGTTGCGAGGGTCGCGCTGCGTTTGTTGGGTTGGTTGGGTTGGGTGGTGGGTTGCAGCAGACAGGCTTCTGCGTGTGCGTCACTCCCTCCCCTCCCTCCAGGGCAAGCCCCACCGCCACGCCAGCACCAGCCGCCTGCAAAGCATGGCATGGCTCCGTACGCCCCCAGCCCGCCGCGC
>NNCB01000507.1:0-16963 GCA_002317545.1 Scenedesmus quadricauda | reverse complement strand
CTACTACTACACCTACAGCTGCAGTCTGTCGCGGCAGCACACACACACATACACTCACACACAATACACTCGCACACACACACGGACATACACACACGCAACACCTCGCGCTACAGCCGCACACGGCCACCTGCAGCAGGCAGTGGAACGCCAAACTGCCGCTTGCTGCCGAAGCCGCCACTTGCCGCTGGCGTTGGACCATGGGGTCCGCCAGCATGCGGCATCGACGCTGCCATGTCGGGGTCGGGTGTACGCGCATGCACAGGCAGCAGCAGGCGAACAGGCGGGCTGGCGGAATGCGGGGGCCATCGGCCAGGGACGGGCAGGCCGCCGCGGGCGGGGGCTGCAGGGGAGCGGGTTGTCCTGAGTGGCAACAGCCGGCTCGATGCGGGGGGCAGCTGTGCTGTTGCTGTGTGTGGAAGTGCCACGCTGTGACGGTGAACGGGGGGGGAAGAACAGCCGGGATGTCAAAGCGACTGCAAGCGGCTATTCGCTTACTGGCACCTGCTGGCGCTGGGCCCTTTGGCCAATAGGTTAGGTCATAACGGCAGGCGCCAAAGGGACGGAGCGGCGTCAAAGACGCTTTCCCGGATCGCTTTGCTCATCGGGCCGAAACAAAACATGGGGGGTGCGCATCCGATGATACGCCGCCTCGACAGCGTCGACCTCTTGGACGTGTCGACGTCGCCGCTCGGTGCAGTCAATGACGTCGATGATCTGAGGGCGAATTTGTTGTGTGTGAGCGCGCAAGTGTGTGTGTGTGGTACGGGCCAATATGCAAATATCCGCTGTTACGTTCATTGCTTTCTACTAAACCACCGTTAGGATACGTACTAATTTCTGAGGAAGCGGGGCGCTAGTGTGTAAGCGCACGAGCCCGCGCGTGTGCATGCCGTGCCGTTGGCTGCGCCGCCGCATGCTACGCCGTGCGCGATGCGCCCCTTCGACGCACGCGGCGGCGCTGCGCTGCTGCCCTGCGCGCCCACCTTTGGCTTGCCCTCGCTGGTGACCTGCAGGCCCGGCGCCCCCGGGTCCACACCTGAGGCAGGGGCACACACACGCACAACCAACTCAGACACACAACATTGACGAGGCGGATGGCGGCGCCGCACCGCTTTGCCGGCGGCCCGCAGTGCGAGCCGCGGCGGGGAAGTCTGGGCGCGGCGACGTGCGGGTCGGCTGCGTGGGCGGCGGCGCCGCGAGGACGACTTTGTTCGCCCCTGCACAGGCGCGGCCGCTCCTGCGCCGGCTGCGGAAGAAAAAACAGCCGACAGAAGACCAAAGCTGACGCTACTGCTACCAAACGCAGCTGCCCTAAAGCGGGAAATATCAGCTACTGTTGTTCATTCCGGGCTGCAATCACCCGTGTAAAGATGGCTATGATGACATCGCGGCCGTCGGAGGGTGATTCGTCGGGATGATGACCGTCCGGAGCCGCGTGCGCGCGTCGCCGAGCACGTCTTTGCGGTCGAGCAGGGCGGCGAAGGACGCCGCTTGCAGTAGCCAGCAGGTGCCGTGATTATTCTCTCGCGCCGCCGCTCGGTGCCGGGGCGGAAGGGTGTGGTTGGCACAATTCGCGACACGGCAGCCCTCAAGTCGTAGCAAATGCGACCGGCGGCAGCAGTTACGCGCTGCGCAACATTCCCCGTGTCGGGCGGCCCCAGGGGCTTTCCATAATTGATACCTGCCGCACGGCGCGGTGCCGAGGCGATTTCGCTTTCTTGCAAAGGACGCCCTACAATAAGAGCGGCAGATGACCGACGCAAACCTGCCCGCGCGTCGCCGACGGCATCCGACCCCGATCTGGCGGGATGACCACACCGAACGGCTCCGCCGCCTTGCACGCGCCGAGGGGTTGCCGACGGTGGACCGCCGAGGCCGAGACGGCTCGGAGATTGAGAGATAAAGGCTGATGCTGGCCCCGCACTGAGACGATCAGGGGGGATCGGGCTGGTCTGGGGCCCGGTGCTGCTGTGTGTGCTGAGGCCCTTGCGGCGGCAGCGAGCGGGGAGCTTGCGTTCGCCTTGCCGAGCGCTCGCCGCACCCGCTTATGGGAGCGAGGTGGCAATCGTAGCCTAAGCGCTTCGTGAAGGAACATGCGACCGATAGCGCTGATCGGCACCACCAGCACGCGTGATCTCGCCTCGGATCGCAAATTCGGAGAGATTCAAGGCCGTGTCGCTCCACAGTATTCACCGTATAGCAATGCGCCCGAGGCGTGCATCGCTTGCCGCGCTGGTGTTGGCGTCGCCTCACCCACAGCGTCGCTCTGGTGACGCGATGCATTGGCAGGCGAGCAACCCAGCTCGGCGTACACATCACGCCCATGGGATGTTCACACCAATGTGCGATGCGCATTTTGCATCCATTTCTGCCAAGCGCAGTGCGGTCTGCAAACGCGCCAGTCAGCGGCCGCAGATGCGGGTGCGCTGATGCCTGACATCGCAGGTTTGTTCTCCTGCATGGCGTCGGCGACCTCGCAAACGGCGGTCCATGCTCGCCGCAGGCTATCAGCTACAATCCGTCTCCGCTGCTGGCTCTGCAGGTACAGTACAGCACGCCGGCAGGCTTCACAGGCAGGCCGCCGCGACAAAGCAGGCGAACGGCCACAGGGCTTTCGCTTGCGATTCCAGGGGTTTAGGCGGCAGGGCCGGTAAAAAATCAAGCGCTGCTACACCGGGAATCTTGATGTCAATCTGCCACGTTGTTCATGCAGGTACTTGCGCGGTGACTACGACGTACCGCTCAGGGGCGACCACACCGCGCCCTCGTCCCCCTCTCCCGCCGCAGGGCACCGGCGCCGACGAAGCTGCGTCTTCACGTCCAACCGCGCCACCTCAGCCGCGGCGCGCGCCGACAGCACCACGTCGGGCTTGACGTGCTCCCGCGCCTTGTGGCCGATGAGGACGACGGCGCGCCGGGCACGCTGCACGCGCAGCAGCTTGCGGCCGTCGGCACACGGTCTTCAGTGCATCGATGTCCAGGCCGCTGTCGGTCTCGTCGAGGATCGCCAGTTTCGGTTCCAGTACCGCTAAGTTGCGTTGCGGCTTCTTTTCGCCGCCGCTGAAGCCCTCGTTGACGCCGCCGTGATAGCATGCCTCGTATGTGACCGAAAGGCCGAGCTCGGCAGGTACTTAAGGTACCCCAGCAGGTGCAAGCATCGGGCATCGATGGCGGTGCACTTGGCCGGGAAGCGTGGCAACCCCATGAATAGTTTGTAGCTCTAAACCATTGATGTCTTTTATGTCTTTTCTTAGTCTTTGCTCATGCAGAATGTCACAAACTCCTTGCTCCTCCATGGAAATAGTCATCTTTTCCCCATACATTGATCAGGATATCCTCGCGCTTGAGTACGGTATTTTTTTTATGAATGAGGTACCGGAACAGGTCTGCTTCTTTCTGGGTCAGCTGCAGCGGGCTATTCTAGGCCATTAATATTATCGTAGTCGAAGAAACTGGTCTGTCCCGAAGACACATGTTCATTCAGTACTTTAGTCTCAGCCTAGGATCACCATCAGTGAAGCTAACTATCCAAGCGGATGCAAAAGCAGTTCCAGTCTCGAGCCAATGACGGGCTCACTTGAACAAGGCGAGGGCGGCAAGACAAGTTGGGCCAGAAGGCCCGAGGCAATACTACGAGGGCAGTGTGATGGCAACCAGCCCGGAGTGGTGCAGGGCATCAGGCCGGCTCGGTTGCGCCAACAGCGCATGACAACCGAGGCAAGCTCCTCAGCACTGTAGAGTGCGACCGTCTCTGTGGCCTGGACGCGACCTGTGTGGGTGAGAGCGACGCTGACACCTGGGAGCCTGCTGACAACCGGCGGCTGGGCCATGTCCCGCGTGCTGGGGTCACCGCCACGCATCCACTGGCTTCTCCAATCGAAAGCCCGGTCTCTTGCGAAGACTGCAGCCGAGCACATTGGTCACACATAGTGCTGTGCCGCTGTGCGGCATGACATGTGCATGATTATAATCATCTGTGTCCACGCAGTCGTGGCACAAAAAACTAAAAAGTCTCAAGTGCTGAAGACTTCAGCGTGTGCACACAGCGCACGAGAGGCGTGTGCTTGTGACTCATCTTGGGTTTGCGACGACCCGAACGACAAGCGCCGCAACATCGTGTCGCTGACGGCCAGCGGCCGCTTTGCCTGCGAGAAGGCGGTTGAGTTTGTGCAGGCTTCACGACGCCGCCTCAAAAGCCACTGAGCATCGCGCTGTGAGCCCTACAGAAGCGGCCTCGACATAACAGCTGGAGACATCAAGCGTGCGATGTATTATGTCTCTCTGGCTGGCCGTTGCGAGGGGCAGTTGCAAGACCAAGAAATGAAACAACTTTTTCACCACCTGTATACATCGTGCCGAGCATGACTCGGAATGAATGAATAACTTGGATTTTGAGGGCGCAACGCAACTGACTTGCGCCGGACAACAAGAAGATTCGAGGCGGTTGCCAGTACATTTTCCAGTTCCCTAGGCTGCTGCTAGTGTAGCCAGAACAGGTGGAGACAGACACAGAACCATCTGCGTTACTACCAGACCACCAAGCATTGCCTACCGGCACCGCCCCTGCATCGTTCAAGGTGCTTTGGAGATTTGCATATAGAGCCGTGAGAAATTGGAAGCGGTGCGGTCCAGTCGACCCGGATAGGAGCGCGTGCCAACCCCATACAGCTCGGAAACGCCTTGACTTGGTCAGATCCAGACGTTGATGCGAACACGCGTACCCTTGCGAGCCCGGCAGGTCGGGCGGCGGAGATGCGCACAGGAAGTCGCCATAACTCCGGCCACCGAAGCCACCCGGCCGCCTCGTAGTGCTCTCAGGAAATAGCCTACGCGCGCGCGCAGGTATGCGCCGCAGGCCTTCCTCCGAGAGTCGCCGCATCGAAGTTTTGGAGGCCCGCGGTCGTGACGAAATTAGTCAAGTGACGGCCGACAGGTTGGCTGACAGGGTGGCAACGGCCTCTGCCAGGGTGGCCAGGGTGGTGTTGACAACCACATCGTTGCCTGCATCTGCGGTGAAAGCTGAGCGAAGCTGCATTTCTGATGGTCTGCCAGAATCATATCCGCTGGGTCCGCTTGCTGGAGTGACGTGACTGTTGCCAGGGTGGTGTTGACAGCTGCAAGCTCCAGACCACAGGTGCACTGCTGCGACGCAGACTTGAGCGCTGCTATTTCCAGGAGGGCTGTTTGGTTTGCCAGCTGCAGCGAGGCCAGCCGCTGTGTGGTGCGCAAGTTGGCTGCTGCAAGGGCGGTGATTTGCTGGGCAGCGGTGTTGTTCGCAGCTTCCAGCAAGGCCAGTTGCTGCGCGGTGCGTGTGCCAGCTGTTGCGAGCGCTGCAGCCGCCGAGCGCAGCGCGTCCAGCTCGGCGCGCAGCGCTGCCGTCTGGTTACGTTCCGACCAAAGGTGGCCTGTAGAGAGCTGGTCTGGGCAATGGCGGCGGTCAACCTGGGCTCGAGGGTTGCCAGGTCACTGGAAACTTTGTTGACCTGGGCAGCGGTGGCTGGCCACGCCATAGAGAAGGCACATCCGGCACCCAGTCGGCGGCATTGACCACGTTATAAGCCCAGCCGCTGTAATTGGTCTGTTCATAGTCATAGGCAAAGAACAGGTTGCCGGGTTTAGGTCCGGCGCTGCAGTAGGTTTTAAAAACAATATCTTGAGGGACTCCGGAAAGCATCCACGAGCACACCACCGTCTCATACATCATTGCATCTGCCCCATTGCAATCGCCTATCAGCTGGCCAAGCAAACGCGTTTATTTCGCTGGCCTGCCACCTTGTCGAACAGGCCGACTGGCGGGAAGCGGCTCGGGATGATGCGATAGCAAGGCGCCCAGCTCGTGGCGGTGAACTGGGGAGCATGATTCGTCAAGGCTTTGACAGGCGCGCACTGCGCTGGCGATAATGGGACGCAACGGATCGTCAGACGTGGACGTCAATGCTCGCACGACTTTGAGGTCGGGTCGATCCCACCCGGGTGGCAGGCTTGCCGCCGAACATGGCCGCCTTGTTGGGCTTGCGCACCCACGCGTCGGCGGTTTGCTCGCCACCTGCTCCTGCCATTTGGCTTCGCTGAATTCGGGCGTGGTGAAGGCAACCGAATGAATGTATTGCAGGATGCGCGGGGCACACTCCACCGCCGCCAGAGTCTGCTACTGGTTTTACCAGGGGGCTGGCCGAGGGGCTGCCTCTTGAAAAAACGGACGCTCGAAGAGGCCTATGTGCCGCGGAGTTTTTGAGCGCCACGGTATTAAAAATTACGGCTACGGCTTTAGGATGCACCTCGACAACCAGAACAGAAGCCCCGGTACATCTACATACCGGTGGGTTATGGACGCCCCAAGGCCCTCGCTGGCTGCATTCATTCATGTAAGTGGCTGCAGCTGCAAAGCTGTCACAGCTGTGAAGACAGACAGCTGAAGTGGGGTCAGACATGCGAGCTCGTCACAGCATGACGGCCAGGCACGTCGGGCCGCTGGGAATGGTGGCGAGCAGCAGATCTGCTGCCTACACGGGTAGCCAGCTCCCACCGGGGTGTTTTGTTGCTGCCACCCCCTTCCAGTGGGGCTCCCAACACCGGTCCTGCCCTCCCCGCTATGGGCGTGCAGTCGCCTGCGCTCCTGGCACTCGTCCATCCACATGGAAGACCCCACCAGCATGTCGCCGGGCTCGATCATGCCGCATACTGGGCATGGCTGGCGCGTTGCCGCGCTAGGTTGCGGACGATGACACGCGACGATCCGCGACGCGTAGTGAGCTGGTAGCATCAACAGAACGTGCTTTACCTGGTACGGATCTCAGAACCGAACATGTGACGAAGCTTTGGGCGAGATTGAGGTGTCATGGGCTCTGGCAGGTTGGACCCTTATCAGTCATGGCACCTGAGCAACCGAGCTGAAACCTTTTGACTCGCCACCGCCAGCTCAATTTTTGAAGGATATTGTGTGAGGCTGTTGGCACAGGCGGTTTGTGTGTGTGTGGGTCCGTCGCAGTTGCCGTCATGGCTGTGTTGTACAGTAATGCTGTGTGACCACGGCATCAATGCCAGCGCTCCAGTCTTCACATGGGTAGGCAATTGAAAGGCCATCGGTCCTGCGTAACAGGATGTCGATACGTACTGTGCCTTTCATCATGGAGGTGTGGTGGCCCGCTAGGCAGCGACTAACCCATACGGCCACAAGATGACACCCAACGGGTGCACGCCCCCACAAGCACCGTACGTAATTGGTGTCATCCGGCAACTGTTTGTGAGCATGTGAGTAGGCTGGCTAACACAGCCCGCTATGTCGAGCTTTCGGTGGAGCGGAGCGCTTTGCTGCTGGAACAGCTGGCTAGCCAGCGGCTGGCCGAAAGGTGTGGCAGCAGCGGCGACGGGTGATGGCAGAGCGACTCGCCGCGGCGCTCCACGCTGCACCAGGAGGCGACTGAAAGGCCAATGCCTTGGCAACAGGGTGCCAATAGGTATTCGAAGCCGTTAATCATAAAGGTTTGGTGGCCCGCTTCGCCGGGAAGTAGCCACCCTCCCACAGGGTGACAGCCAGCTGTTTTGTCTTGTATCCATCTGATCGCAGATCGTTCCACCGCTTCCTTACCGTAATGATGTATCACCGTCACTAGTTGTGTGCATCCGAGTAGCTGGCCAACATACAGAGCCACTGCTCGCCGTCCCGTGGAGGGGAGGCTGCTGTTACAGCTGCTAGCCAAAGGCCGAGTTCGAAGATGTGGACAGCGGCGATGGGCTATCAGAGCGCTCGCTGCGTGCGGCTCTGCGCAGCGACTCACTGCAGCAAAAGCGCTCTGATGCCACATCAATCCCCCTAGAAAGTTGGCGCAAGCCGGTACGGCAGCCGCTGGTTTTAACAACCCGCGTAACCCCGTGGCCAACCGCGAAGGGCTGGCCAATAACCGCGGCTTTGGTATCAATGGCTTCGGGAACGCCTACCTGGAGTTCGAACCCATCGAGGGCTTGACATTCCGCTCAAGCATTGGAACCAGCGTAGGTAATTTCTACAACTGGGGCTATACCCGCTGGCAGTACGAAAACTCCGAGAACAACTCCGCCTTTGGCTACAACAGAAGGGAGCCAGGCTTCAGGCCCGATCCAAAAGCAATCTATACAACACGAGCTAATTCCAGGATACAAGCGCATGGAACAGGCCAGCAGGCCGGTCTCGGCTGCGCCGCAGGTGGACAGCTGTGGTGCATGCACCTCACACTGTAAAGTGCGGCCGTCTGCTGACGGACAGGCCGTGACCTGTGTGGGTGACAGCCACGCTGACAGCCTTGGGAGCCTGCTGACTAACAGCGGGGCTGGGCACATCGTCCCGCGTGCTGGGGTCACCGACGCACGCAGCCGCTCACGCGTAATAAGGCAATCGAAAGCCCGGTCTCAGGCAACAGCTTGCAGCTCGTGCATATGGGTCACACATTGTGCTGTGCCGCTGTGCAGCATTTTTTTGTCGAAGAGATCGATCAATATTTCCAAGCGCCTTGCTTCCAAAAGCTCGAGTGCTCTTTTGTTGCAAATCTTCACGAGAGGCGTGTGCGTGTATCTCATTTGAAGGTACGTCATCCCCTGCAGGTAGCAGGTCAGTCCAAGCACTTCACTACTGTGGCATCCAGCAACTTTTTACCGAGGTGCAGGAATGTGCTTGGCGCAGGTTTACGTTCTATAAAAGCTCCGTCTGCAGCATCGAGCACTTCTTTGCTCAGGTATTGCTGCGTAGAGAAGGTAAATTCAAGTTTATTGCGATAAAATTGAGTACGTTCAGAGCCGGAGATCGGCGAGGGGCAGTTGCACGACCAAGAAGTGAAACACATTTTTCGCCACCTGCATAATGGCCGTATACGGTTACTAGGAAGCAATGCACAGATCATACGCAGTGGAGTCGCACGAAACGAACGAAGGTACATTTTGGGGAAAAATAGGGTACTTATGGGAGTCATAAGAAGTATTTTTGTCGTGGTGTTCATCCTTATGCTGGGTAGTGCCTGCCGGACGCAGCGCCAGCTGCCGTCATTGCCTCGCAGGAGTTACTCGTGCGCACCGCTGCATCGACAAGGATACTTCGGACATGCAGTAAAGAGGCTTGCGAAATTGGCAGCTATGACGGTCCCAATCGGCGACGTATGGGGCCTTGGCAACCCCATAGCACGTGGTGTCCTTGCTTGGTTCACCTCGAATTTATCGTTATGAACGCGCGCACCGGCGAGCCCGGCAGGTCGGGCAGCGGAGTTGCTGCACAGGTTGTCGTCACCAGCCCGGCCCTAGGCCACCCGACCGCTTCGTGTCGCTTTCAGCATCGATACCACGCGCGCACGCAGGAACTGCGCCGCGGCGTCCCTCCCACAGTCGCTGCGTTGATGTTTTGAAGGGCCGCGCTCGTGACGAAATCAGTCAGTTGAGGGCACGGTTGGCAACTCGCAGCAGGTGGAATCTGTTGACCATGCCCGCTGCCCGCTCTGCGGCGATGCAGATCTGTGGGCTCGACTGTCGCGTTGGTCAGGCAGATTGCCGCTGCGCACGCTCGCTGGCAGTGACGTGACTGGCGCGTGGGTCGATCACCTGCCCCTGTCCGACACATTTGCCGTCAAACTGTCGGGCTATTTCCAGGATGACAAGGGATATGCACGCAACGTCACCACCGGCGAACGCGTCCGCAACGAGGCTGCTGGGGGGTTCGGCTTGGCATTCGCGGCGATCTGTCCGACACCGTGCGCTGGAACGCCAGCTGCTGTGCCGTGCGTGTGCCGGCCGTCGTGAGCCTGCGATCGTCGAGCGCAACGCGTCCAATTCGGCGCGCAGCGCTGCCGTCTGGTTGCGATCCTGGCCACAGGTGGCCTGCAGAGAGCTGGCCTGGGCAATGGCGGCGGTGATCCTGGGCTCCAGGGTTGCCAGGTCACTGGACACTTTGTTGACCTGGGCGGTGGTGACCTTCGCCACAGCCATAGTCGAATTTTGGTGGCGTCCTGAGCAGTGGGGGATAGCACGCAGCGCAGAGACAGGGGTGCATTGAATAATAATGCTACAACAACTTACACCTTTACCCCGGCTGCGGGTCAATGTGCGGTAACTACTACGCTGACCATTACAGTGACACCAAATACTGTAGCTCAATTTACCAGGTAGCTCCGATCTGCAGGCGGTACCTTAACCGCTGCCAAGCAAGCCTTCATTAATGGGGTTCACGTGTGTAGCCTGGCACATGCACCCACCTTGCTGTCAGTCGTCACATTGGCCGGGGCCAGCAGCTCGATGCACAGCTGTTCATCGCCGTGTTGATCTCGCGAAAATCCCGTTGCAGTTCGATCCGGGCGCGCACTGGAATTATTCGATGGCGACCGATGTGCTCGGCGCGGTGATCGAGCGCATCGAGGGCAAGCCCTTTGCGCAAGTCTTGCAGGAACGTATCTTCGGGCCGCTCGGGATGGTCGACACCGGGTTCAAGGTGCCCGCCGACCAGCAGCACCGGCTGACCGATGCCTATGCCTTTCATCCGAAGGACAAGAAGCATGATCAACAGGCGCTGCATGATACGCGGCCAGCACTGCACCATGACCAGCAGCTCTGCCCGTCACTTTCGCGCGGGGGCAGTTCTGATCATGGAGGTCAGCTTTGACGAGCTTGGGGTTGCTTGATCGCTGGGGGCTGCTTCAGCAATGGGGGTTGCTTCAGCGACGGAGGTTGCTTGTCGCCGGGGGTTGCTTGAGCGCTGCGCGGGGTGCCCAGAGAGTTGTTGCAGCTGGAAATTAGTAATTGGGGGTCAGCAAGCGTGAGGTGTGTGCAGACCTTGATGCGGTGCACAGAACAGCGGCAACCTGCATGCAGGTGGGTTGTGGATCACCTGAAGGTCCCTCGCTGGCTGCATACATTCACGTGAGTGGCTGCAGCTGCAAAGCTATCACAGCTGTGAAGACAGACAGCTGAAGTGGGGACAGACATGCAAGCTCGTGCACAGCATGACGGCCAGGCACGTCGGCTGAACAGCTGGGAATGAGTGGCGAGCAGCAAGATCTGTTGCCAGCACGGGTTAGCCAGCTCCCACCAGGGTGTCCCTGTTGGCTTGCAACCCCCTTCCAGTGGCCCCCCCATCTGTCTCCTCCCCCCCTGCTGGTGCGTAGCGGTCGTGCGCACCTGGCACACACGGTCCAGCCAGGCACGCGACCAGCAGCAACCCCACCGCAATACGGCGGGGACCTCCGAACACACCGCAAACTGGGCATGGCTGGCGGCGTTGCCTCGCTGACAGTTGTCGGACGATGACACGCGACGATCCTGCGATGTGTAGATGAGCGGTCGAATCCGGAACGTGCTTACCGGGTCGGTCGTCGAAGCCGACATGTGACGTAGCTGGGCGAGATTGAGGTGCATGGGCTCGAGCAGGTCGGACCCTGATTCAGGTTCTGCTGCAGGCCGCCAACCCAGCGTCGAAAGCTTTTGGGTGCCCCCGCTGCTCAACGTTTTGGAGGATGTCTTGTCGTGTGTTGGCAAAGCAGGTCCGTGTGTGTGTGTGGCCGGTCGCAGTTGCCGTCATTGCTGTGTTGTACTGTAAATACTGTAATGCTGCTGTGGTAGGATTTATGCCAGCGCTCACCCGATTGCGGAAAATAACCCAAAACACCTGCCAGGTGTCAGACTTCATGTGTCTATTATCATGGAGCTATCGTGAGCCCGCTACGGGCGCGTCGAAGCCGCAATCCCTTTGGTGATCAACCAATTCAGCTTTAAGGCGTCCAGCGATGTTCGTTTCTGGTAAATTGAGGGTGCCACCTGTGACTGTTCGTCCCCGGCATGTGATGTGCACTGCACTGCTTGGTCCGCAGGTCAGTGCAGTGGCAGGCTTTGGCACGCGTAACCAGATCAGAGCAGCGCTCAAGCAGCGCATGGCTCAGGAGAAGGCGGACTGGGCTCATCTGCGGGACAACTTGAGCCTGCAGCCCTGGGCAGCTGACCTAGTGTTTTGCATGCAGGCTTCCGCACTGTGCGGAGGTACCCACGTACCCGCCCACGGCGGAATCGGACTGTGAAGGGTCGTGCGGAGGGCGCCACGCGGCGGGGCGGCCGACGAGTCGCCACCGCCGCAGCACACCACCAACCGACAGCGCCAGTGCTCGGCAGCCAAGCCCAGCAGCGATCGTGTGCAAGAGGTGTTCTGTTTGGGGGGGGAGGGGTGACCGGATTTGTAGCGGTGCCATCTCCCAGCAGGGATAATCCCCTGAAAACGCTGGTTGCGCCCGCTGTTCCACCAGGGCTTGACAAGACACTTCGGGTGGATTCCCAACGTCCTCCAGAGCCCTCTTCATCTGCAGTATTGAGCACGGAAGCAATGGCCAACATAGCCGGCCGGTCGCGCGCATTCGTGGATCGGAGAGCTGCTGTTGATCGGTGACTGCGCCTGCCTCTCCGACTCCGCAGATGGAACAACTCGATCGAGAAAAGCACGCGAAGCGGGCGTGTTGCTACTGCCGTCCGAATACATCAGGCCAAGGGAATAAACTCCGACAAACCCAATGGTGCAGCGGTATTTGTCCGGATAGCGGATGACGGACTGCACGGCAGCATATCCGCCATAGGAAGCCCCGTAGCTGCAAACCCGACCCTTATCAGCAATACCTTGCGAGCCGCTGCGCCCGACCACGGGGCCAGGATAGCCTGCCGAGCAGCGTCGCTAGTTTTGGCGCACCCCGCGTGCTTGCGCGGCGTCGAGTGTTATGTGCCCAGCCCTGTGCACCCGTTTTCTGAGGCCCGCTCGCGGGTTTGTATCTGCCAAGGACTGTGATGGCGGTGAGCTCATCGGGCCGCGCTAGCTTCTTCCTTACCAGTACCGTCCGGGGTCTGGCCTGGCCGGGGGGGGGGGGCGGTCCGTACGGCTATCCAGGATCATTCTTTCATTGTTGAAATAAACATTACTGAAGCGGACACCAACACCAGCGCCAAAGCTGAAATGCGATTTCTTTATCGGGAACTCATGCCAGTACAAGGCCGGTCGGCTGCTTCGCGCAGCTTGCAAAGCCCCACGGAGGCGCCGCAGGAGAGCCGCAGCACCCTTTCCTGTGAAAGTTGTCGCAAAATCGAACCGATCAATGCGGACGCGTCATGCACCACTCAACTCGACAGCTCAGGCCCCGCACGCCGGCGCTGCGGGCGCCGCCGCCGCGTCGAGCCCTCTGCGCCCGCAGCCCGGCCGCACGCATGGCATCGAGGGCACCCAGGGCGCGCACGCCGCATGTAGGCCGCAAACTGCTCCGGTTCTTTCAGGCTTCTGAACGACAAAGGGCCGCCTCGCCGGAGCGACGCAGCCCCTTTCCGGTCATCAGTTCAGGCTGAAACGCACCGTCGCGCCGATCGTCCGCGGCCGCGCAACCGAGCCCGCGAAGGCGAAGGGCGCGTTCGAGATGCCATATTGGTCGAACAGATTCTTGGCGAACACGCCGAGCTCGATCTGGTCGGTCACCGCGATCGAGGCGTTCAGGTCGACGATGTGGAAGTCGCCCTTCTCCAGCGAGCCCGCAAAATCGACCGGCGCGCTCGACAGATAGCGATGCGCAATGTATGACCATGGCGCGCATGGAGAAAAGAGGGGTGAGATGGCCCCACGGCGCCGCCGCCCGGGCTTGCCCGTTTGGGGCCGCGGGTAGGAAACAAGCGGGCGGCGCCTGGTGGGCCGAAGTCGCGGTGCTCTCGCTCCGCGTGCTCGCGCTACCCCTCCCCTACACCACCTCGGCGCGCCGGACGGCGATCGAGACTGGACGACCGCCGACCGCCAGCTACGGCTCCGTCGGCGACGCGTAACCTGGCCGGCGGCGCAGGGGCCGCAGCCGGGAAGCGGCGCGAGAAGTATCGGGGCAGGGCTTCCCGACCTGCACGGCCGACACCACATCAAGGGCCGCGACCTCGTCAACGGGGGCCCAAGCCGCTCGGCGGACCCGGCGGCATCCGGCGCCCGCAGCCGCACGCGCCTGGCGGGGGGGATGGGGTATTGAGGGTCGGTCCGTTTTGTGGTTTGCGTGGCCGGGTTCTGGGAGGGGGGCGGCAACAGGGGCTGGGGGTACGAGACCCGGTCGGCGCTGTAGACGGCGGTGGAATGGAAAGGAAGCACGTGCAGCCCGATACGCTGCAGGGCGTGAGCGCCGTCGGGGCGCAGCCACGCGCGCGCGTGGCCCTGGTGGGTTACCACGGCAAGGCCGGCCGCTCCACGGATGAACGCGCCATGGTGCCGCAAGGTCCCCACAGAGCCGGCTGATCGGGCGCAGCCGCCTCCGTGGCTGACACGGGCGACCAATTGAGCGGGGGCCGCCGCGTGTTGGACGGCGCCTCCTGCACCTGCCCCTGCCCCTGCCCCTGCCCCTGCGCCTGCTGCTGCTGCTGCTGCTGCTGCTGCTGCTGCTGCGCTGCTGGGCTGCTGCCCCTGCTGCGGCACTGTCTCAACCCAAATGAGCCGTGCAGTCTGAGGGATGTCACACCTATCATCACTCTCTTCACGTGGGCCAACCAACAGCATCCCCAGACCTGATGGCTCTGCGCCCGCGCCAGCGCCTGCGCTGGCACCCGCGCCCGCGCCTCGCTGGGCGCCAGCCAGCAGATCAACAACCTCCAGCAGGGCCTCGTGCTGCATGCCGGTCAGCTGGGCCGCGAGTGCACGCACTTCCAGGCGACGCCCTTCTGCCGAGACCGCAGGGGCGGCGGGTGAAGGCGCGCGCTGCGCGGCGCCCTCTAGCTGGTGGTGTTCGTCCATGCGATGAACGTATCAGCCGGTCGATGCTGCAGGAAAGAGCTTGGCAGGAAATTTCCAAGCGTGAACAGGTCCTGGTTGGTGAGCGATTAAGATGTGTAGAAGAAGCGGCCTGGGTCATACGCTGTCAGCAAGGCACCACATGGTATTGCGTACCCCAGACATACCCGAATCCCGCGCTTGCTGTTCATCGGCTACTATAATAGCTTTATAAGTATTATCCTCATAAAGCTGCGTGGTTAATTGCGAGTGGTGCTAGCAGAGCTGTGTGTGTGTGTGTGTGTGTGTGTGTGTGTGTGTGTGTGTGTGTGTGTGTGTGTGTTGTGCATGTCACTGTGCGTGCGTGCGTGCATGTGTGGGTGTGTGTGAGTGTGTGGTTGGGGGGCCAAAAGCGCGGCAAGCCGTGACAAGGTCGGCGGAGAGGCCGCCGCTTACATGTGGAACGTCACCGAGTTCAGCCAATAGGAGGCGATCGGGCTGCCCCCGGCATCGAGCGCGGGTTCGAATTTGGCGTTGCGCATGATCGCCTTGCACACAGCATCGTCGAACGCCTTGGGCCGCGTCGATTGCTGGATATGGCACGCCGCCTCCCCGCTTGCCTTGCAGCCAGGGTGCCGTGCCTCTAATAAGCAAGGGCGTGGCCTGATCAGCCATTGTGCGTTGGTTGACCAGCGTCATTGTCTGCTGGCTGCAGCAAATGCTGTCGTTGGTCACGGGCATGTAAGCACCTCTCAGCCACTGCTCTCATCTATCTGTTGCTGGCGCACAGCGCTCCGCCGCAGCCTTCGACATCAAGAAGCTTCTTCGGCAACCTGAAGTTCATCGCCAGCCTGATGGTGGGCCTGCTGAGCAGCGAGGAGATGGACGAGGACGAGATCGAAAAGCTGAAGGGAACATCCTGGCAATCGAGCTTCGGCGAGTTCGCGCAAGAACACCGGCGCTCAAGGGCTGCGAGACGTCAATCCACAACCGAAAGCATGACCAGCATCGTGAAGCCCCAATACTGGTACCACATACGTAATTGTACTCATGCGCAAAAAGAGCGGTACGGTTGGCAGCCGCTCCCACGGCATTACGCTGGGTCCCGCGCTGAGACCTAAGCTTTCCGCGTGTGCTGGCGAACTGTACTGAAAAAAATTAAACCCGGAAGCAGCCGGCTATATCGGCGAAAAATTCAACCACTTCTTACCCAATGCACTCGGCATCAAACCGCTGATAGAGTACCTGGTCAGCCACCCGGAGGCACTCTGGTGGGCAATGGCCATTTTCACTATTGCAGAAGGTATTGTCGGGCTCTTCTTTATGTGCTCGGCCATCTTTACGAGAGCGAACAGCCACTGCTGGGCTTGGAGCCTCCTGTTCAGCTGCATGCAAGTCACGTCAGACAGTAAACATGCGGGAGCTCGCGCCAGATGTAGGGTCCGAGCCCTCACATGTGTGAGTCCAAACGAGAGTAAGAGAGAGCTCATGAGTCTTCCATCATAATAATCAGCTACTGTCCACCCTTTTATCAAGCATCGCTCCACAATTCTGTCTACACGGCCTCGGCCATTGCGCAGAACAGGTAAAGTCCTGTATCTCCTTTTAACATTTTAGCCAAGGTGTTGTGACAACTGCCTAGGTCCTAAAAGTGCTACGCATGGAACGCTCAAAATTTGCCTCCGCGGGGCCCCGACGGCTGGCTGTATGGTACCCACGGCGTATTTACGCATTCTCGGGTAGGCAAGCCGGGGACTCCCGACAGCCTGCGCGTCAAGCTCAACGCGGGCGTGTGGCGGTACCACCCTACCCGTCATACCTTTGAAGTATTTGCCGAAGGTAGCAGCAATCCCTGGGGCATCGACTTCAACGACTACGGGCATCCGTTCATTACGGTTTGTGTGATTCCGCACATGTACCACGTCATTCAGGGCGCGCGCTACAAACGGCAGTCGGGAAAGCACAGGAACGAGGGGGATTGCTTTGAGCTGGCAAAACAAAAACGGCTGCAGAATGTTGCCCTCGAAAGCTTTACCGCTGCAATGCGTGCTGTACTTGTGCAGCGCAAGCACGCGTATGTGCGCGTCGATGCAGCCGGCGGAGGGCGCGTGAGGTTGACATACCATCCATTGCGCCTGCAAAAGTCGGGCGCAACCTGCTGCACCACAAAACAAGCATCGCAAGGCGTCGGGATCATTGGCATGCACGCCCAGTCAGGCGGCACGCCCCCCCCCCCCCCCCCCCCCCCCCCCC
>NNCB01000506.1:0-16970 GCA_002317545.1 Scenedesmus quadricauda | reverse complement strand
CCCGCCGCTGCTGCTTGCGCCCTTCTGCGCTTGAGCTCTTCCGGCTTGCGCTTTTTGCCGGCGGCCTGGGCGTCGCGCCGAAGGATTGCAGGGTGGAGAAGTTGGTGCAACGACAAGGGGCATCTGGTGTTGCGGGAGCAGCTCTTGCGCGCCCGCAGCAGTGCCAACGTGCTGCATCCGGCCGTCACCGCGGTCTGCGCAAGGCCAGAGGCTCAGCGGATAATAGCTCAGCGGCGTATAATCGGCGTTGAGAACGAGCGCCGGACAGCTATCGGGATGTCGGGCAAGATCGGGATGGAACATGGCTAAGTAACGCTGCCCCCTTTGCTCGCGGGATGCCGCGCCACTGCCGTTCCTGCATGACACCATCATTACATGCCGCATCAGATTCTGACGTCAAGGGACTTGTGTCCGCAAGATATGGAATGATTGCCTTGCACAGGCAGAGCAGATGGATACTGATAGCCATGGTTGCGCAGCATCGTGCCGTTCAATGCCCCGCGCACAGCAGCGGCACAGGCGGCGGATGGCGGCGGCGACAGCCGCGCAGGCAGCCTGAAACAACCCTAGCGTGACGGTGAGCCTGCGGTGACTCCGTGGTCGCGCCCTCGGAATCAGAAAGGCACAACGATGTTCGATGGAATCTCACTCTCCAAGGGCGGCAACGTCAGCCTGTCGAAGGAATCGCCCGGGCTCGACGAAATCATCGTCGGCCTCGGCTGGGACGTCCGCGCGACCGACGGGCAGGATTTCGACCTCGACGCGTCGGCGTTCCTGCTGAAAGGCGACGGCAAGGTGCGTTCGGACGGCGACTTCTGCTTCTATAACAACAAGGATGTCGGCGGCGCCGTGATCCATCAGGGCCACGGCGCCGGCAGCAGCACCATGACGATGGTGCCGATGTGGGAAGGGGGACCAGCCAGCCTCGGCAGGCCCCCGATCAGCCCCGATGCACCAGCAAGCACAGAACAGCTTCAATCATTGCTGGTTGCAAGCCGCCGCCGCTTGGATGATGAGCATCGACGGCGTGCCGGGCTTTTGAGCAATTGCCCGGCTTTTGAGCAACCGCCCGACCTCCTGCTTTCAAAACATTACGGGCGCCTGGTTAGACCAAGCGCCCGCTCGTTTCGACGAAGTGGAAGGTGAGTGTTTGGTTGGCTAGGTCAGGAAGCTTGCGCATTTGCGCGACCGCTGACGGCGTGCTTCAGCTTGCGCGGCGCCTTCGCCTCGATCTGGCGGATTTCGCGCGTCACGCTGAACTGCTGGCCGACTTCCTCCAGCGTATGGTCGGTGTTCATCCCGATGCCGAAGCGCATACGCAGCAATGCTACTCACAAATTGGTGCTCGTCGACGGCCATGACCACCGACCCGCGGCCTGGACGGCCCCAGCGACCATTGCCGAATGGCAGGTGACCCGCCGCCAGTCAGCACAAAGGCAGCCTAGACCTACCATGCCCGACCCCTGCATCCCTCCAACAGCCGCAGAAAGCATAGTGACCCCTACCGCCGCTCGAACCCCCCGCTGCCCCCTGTAACAGCCAGATTCGGCCGCCGACTGAAAGAGACCAAGATGGAGGTGTTACAGGCGCTCAAGGTATACAGGCAGCATCAAGTAGCCCATATGGCACGGTGCGGCTGGCGGGTCGCAGAAAGCCGCCAAGCCGCGCATCATTGCATCTGCCAGGTGCTCCCTCCACCAACACCCCCGCATCCTTTAAACTGGTGCGGCTGCCCCAGGTCCAGCTCCAGGCTCACGACCCGCATCCTCGCCGCCGCCGGCGTGCTCCTGAGCCAGGCAACGTACAGCAGCTTTTTGGGCATCGCCGGGCCTTGGAATGGGGCGTCTGGCTGGCGGCGCCCGTGGGGGCCCAGGTCTGGGTGGCGCCCTCCGCCCTGAAATGGCTGAGGAGGGTCTGGGCGGAGTGGGTGGCCTTGCTGCGCAGGTTGGCGAGCGCGATGACCTGGCGCACGGGCGGCAGGGCGACGCGGTGTGAGGATTGGTCGACGGGCGGCGGTTGAGAGTTGAGCTAGATACCGAGGCGAGCGTGGCAAGGGCGGCCTGGAGGCCAGCGGATGGGGCCTGCACAGCTGCACACCCGTGGCGTGTGGCGTTTGATGCGGGAACTGGCTGGCTAGCTCACCGGGAAGCATGATCTCCAGGCCTTGTACAAAAACTTCAACATCCTTGATCTCCAGCCGCCTTTCTCAAATCCAGCAAGCTGCGTGTCCATGCCCGCGCCGACGAAATTCAAAGCCGTAGCCTCCGCCGCAGGGCCCACGCGGCCACTCGTAGTCCGGACCAAACCGCTCCACAAAGTGCGTCGGCGTCTGGGTGCCCGCCTCGACTTGCAGCCGCGCCGCCGCTACCCCCAGCACCCACCGCAGCGGCGGCGCCGCCCAGCCGCGCCCCGCCGCCGAGCCCGCCGCCCTGGGGGCCGTCTCCGCCGCCGCCTCGCCGGGCGGGGGCGACGAGAGGGCCAGGAGGTTCTGCGCAGGGGCTGCGCCGCGGCGGCGCGCCGCAGGGCGTCCAAGGCTGCTGCGGGCGAGGCGACGAAAGCCGAGGAGGCCTCCGCCGAGCTGAAGCCGTAGAGGGCGCCTTGGTGCCTGCGGGTTGAAGCGGGCGTGTGGATGGCGCGGCGCGCCCTGTTGGGGCGTCAGGGTTTGTGCGGTCGCCTCTGGAGGCCACAACGCACGCCAGCTGGCTCAAAACAAGCAGCTAGTGCAGGTCCAAACTCTCGTGTCGTTTTATTGTGCTTCAGCACCACGCATGCGGTGGCAATGAGGCTGGATCCAGCAAAAACGCCTGCCGGTGGCGCCCGTGCCGGATCCGCCAGAAAGCCGACCAAACAGCCCCCGGCAGCGCCGGTGCCGCCCTCTGCTGCCGCCCCGACGCTGACAGGGCACCGCCGTTGAGCGCCGCGCTTCAGCCGCGCCCGGGTCCCCGCCGTTGCGCCGCTGTCGCGCGGCGCTCGGATGCCGGCTTCGCCGCTGGTCGTTCTGCTCAGCAGCTGCTGCTGCTGCTCCTGCTGCTGCTGCGCAGGCCATCGGCGGATCGCTGCTGCCCATCACTGCCAGGCCCTGCGCAGCTGCCTCTGCCGCGGCTTCCGCCAGCCTCTCGGCGGCACGTAGTTGAGGTCGGCCGCCTGGCAGCTTCCCGCCAGCGCTCGACCGCCTCCGCGCTGGCAGCGCCACCAACTGGCACGGGCTGCTGCCGGCTGGCGGGCGCAGGCGGTGCCGCCAACAAGTTGGGGAAGCATGCGTCCGTTGTGGCGCGCCGAGGGCCGCCGCTGTCGCCTCAAAAATGCGCTCGCGCACAACCTGCATGCGCAGCTCCTGCGTGCGGCATGATACGAATTGCCGTTTGATCAGGGACGTGGCAGCGTATCGGCCGCTCTAGCCGGCGGGCACAACCTGTCAGCAGGTCATACAAGAGCTCACTTTCGACGACTGTACCGGCTGTGCCGCGCCCTGGCCTGCGAAACCGAGCCCGTATCCAAAGTAGAAGTTTCAAAGCCCTGGCCCAAACGATCCTGAGCGAGGCCGTAGCCAATAAACCCGCGAACACCGAGGCCTTGGACACCGCGGCATGCCGCCAACGAGCCGCCGAGTGCGGCCGCACGGCGGGAAGGGTGCGGGTGATAAGGTGCAGCAAGATAAGGTGCAGCAAGGTCAGAGTCAGGAGCATCGAATGCTGTGGCGCCCCGCTCGCCCCCCCACACACACACACACCAAGTCACCCAGACAAAGCGCTCAGCGTGCCATCAAGACTCACCTCCCCCAGCTCGCCCTCGAGGGCGCCCCCAAGCTCCCTGCACGCCGCCAGCCCGTCCCGCGCGTCTGCCGCCATTAGCCGCAGACTCGTCGCCGCCTGCGCGCAAAATAGCGCCTCCCAGCCGCCGCGGCCCTCTTCCTGCACACACCCCTCGCCGTCGGCCCCCGCGCGCGACCGCCGGTTTGCCCGGGTGAAGGCCGCGGCCGCGGCGGCCTCTGCAGCGGGAGCGTTTCAGCCAGCCGCGCCCCCATCTGCAGCTGCATCGCCTCGCCCGCAGCCAGCGGCCCGCCGCCGCCACTGCCGCCGGCGCTGGCGCTCGCGCTGGCGCGCCTGCTGCCGGCCCCGCTCCCGCGCCTGCTGCCGGCAGAGACGCCGCCAGTGCCGCCGCTCGGCGCCCTGCCCGCCGCTGGTGATGCGTTGTACAGGCAAATCCCGAGCGTGAGGCGCGCCAGCGGCTGCAGCTGCTGCAGCCGCTCCGCCGGCGGCAGCGTCACCCACCGCGCGATGGCGGATAGCGAAACGCGCTGTCCAGCGCGGCTGACACCTCGGCGCGCGCTGTAGCTGCTGCGACGGGGTCCGTGCCATGGCGCGGCGGCCGCCAAGCCTGCTGCTGCGATTACGTAACGCGCGCGGCAGCAAACGCCTTTTCGCAACTCCTTTGATGGATGCGGGCGCCGCGCCGCCGCCCGACGCCGCGGCCGCGCAGACGGAGGCTGCGCGTCGCGCGAGCGACGCGAGGCGCGCGGCGCGGGCGCACTGCTCGCGCTGCAGCAGAGCGGCCTGTAGCTCCTGCGCCGACGCGACCGCATCTGCGATGCCCGAGTGAGGAGTGCGTCATGTCAGTATGCATCCTTTCGGACCAGGCAGAGCCACCAGCTAAACAAACGGCGACGAATATTTGCACACCAAAGCAGGAAAGTACATTCTTGCATGCCGCGCCATGATCAAACTCCGCAGCATCAGGGGATCGCGCGGGCCGCCAAGAGGCCACATAACGCGAGGGGACGGCCAGCGCCTGAGCGGATCCAGTCAGCAGCAGAGGTTTGACTGGTTTTGACGCGCGCAGCGCACCTGCAGCCGCATCACAGCCATCTCTCCCGGCCCCATTTGCGTCACCTGCGCAGCCACGTGCTGCCCCATCGGCACAGCAGCTCCTTCCCCAGCCCTGGCGTCGCCAGCAGGCCGGTCGTGGGGTCCAGCGCTGGTGATGCTGCGCCGCTGTCACCGCCGCCGCCGCTGCTGGCGCCGCTGCTGAGGCGCCATGCGCAGCGTTGGTCGATGAGCACAGCAGCATAAGCAAGCTCCAATGTGTCGACCTGGGTTTTTTAGGTTGTTTGCCTCGCAGATGTCCTGCGCGACAGGCCAGTTGTGCCTTCAACGATATCCGTTCCAGTGCGGCGCGCAGCATCGCTGGATGCGGACCGTTTCGTCGCCGCAGTACGCACGGCGCTGGGCGAGCAGGAAGCGTTCCGCTACCGCTTCGACGCCGACGGGCAGATGCAATGGGTCGATGAAGACGCTACGTTCGATATCGGGTTCACCGATCTTTCCGCGCTGGACGAGTCGGAGCGCAAGCAGCGCGTCGATGCGTCATGAAAGAAAACAGCTTGTTGCGTTGTAATCATAAACAATATGGCTTTCCAGTCATCGTAGCCCATTGCACGAATGTTGCTTGTTCAGTACACGTCCGATGCCGTCGTAGGCGTGCTCTACTTCCTATTTAAATACCCCCTAGTGAGGTCAGATTATTCAGCCCATTTAGGCTCATCAGGGCAGATTACTTTGCACATTGATCTCGGCCGCCGAATGAACGTGGTGCGTGGTCAAACATGGATCAACGAAAATGCCCCAGGACGCGCAATCGTCATGACAAGGACGAACAAAGCTCAGGTAGCCCCTACTTCCTTAGAAATTCTCAAATCAAAGGTTGGTGATGCACCTTGCCTCACATTTGCGCGTTTTCTAAAGTGCGCATAGCACTAGCCACGCAGCTATCGAGCGGCGATTGCCACACAGCTAATCATGACGGGAATTTTTCCACCAGGTCCCCAGTAGTCCATATTTCAGACGCACCACTCCGCGAGCCCAGAATGATGCCCGCCCGCAGAGCTGTGAAAGGGTAGTTTCCCTGGGCTAGAATATCTTCTACCTGCTTGCGGGATTTCAAGTGCTTGGAGAGCTTCCCGGCGTTGACAATGCCACTCAGGTACACCGTGCTGATGTGTACCTGCAAAACATTACAGTAAAATCGCGAAGCTGCATGTAGCATATCCGTGCAGCCAAACAGATAGAGTGCAACGACTCATGTCCATGATGCAAAGAAACATATGCCGTACCGGCCGCTTCGCTTGACAACCCACACGCTTGCATTTCCCAGCCTGCCGCATTCCAGGACTATTCTTGCATGAAGTATGGGCAGGTGCAGCCGTCGCGATCTGCAAGCTGCCGCCCGCCTACCCGTCTTGGCTCAGATGTTCTCTATCTCTTCCGATAATGTCGCGATCAGGTGTAGCAGGTTGGCCTGCGTCCGGGTTTCGGTCTTGGCCAAGATCGATTTCATCTGGGTTCGCACGGTTTGCAGCGACGCCCCGCGTCCGGCTGCGACGCTGGAGACATCGCGGTGCGCGTGGAACAAACGCGCCACTTCAATCTACTGAATCCACCGTGAGGCACATAGCATGTACAGAACCCGCTTCAGAAAGTCAGTTTGATAACTTCGCCGGCT
Organism: Scenedesmus quadricauda; assembly: GCA_002317545.1. Classification (NCBI taxonomy): domain Eukaryota; kingdom Viridiplantae; phylum Chlorophyta; class Chlorophyceae; order Sphaeropleales; family Scenedesmaceae; genus Scenedesmus; species Scenedesmus quadricauda. Next base: position 10,472 of record NNCB01000506.1, on the reverse strand, counting down.
TGTTGAACGCGACCTGACGATAGAAGTAATCGGTAGCGCAGCACCAAACACGAATCATGCTCACAAACGCCAAGGCACGGAAAGATCCAGGAGGCCGAATCAGCACGCAGCGGCGCACTCACCCGCTCATGGAGCCAGTCAAAGTAGCCAGGGTCTTCCTCTGCAAGTACGCCACGCTGCGCCCGTTGTGCTTGCCAAAGTCGAAGTATCCAGCGGCCGTCGGGCGCCGCACCAGCCGGCCGTCAGCGCGTGAAGCCCTGCTTGTCAGTCGCCGGGCGTGACGGCGTATCGCGAGTGCGGGTTGGCGGGCCATCGGACTGGTCGCGCGAACAGACAGGTTGTGATAGAGCGAGGGCCAGAGCAGTGACAAACTAAGCCGAGTTCCCAGATAAGGGCTGCCCTTGGCAGAGTGCCTGCCAGGCCTGCACTGCTCTGCAGACCAATCCCATGATATCGAGCGATCCGCCTGGGCATCAGGCCGTTTGCAGCCCCTGGTAGAGCACCTGCGCCATCTTCTTGCAGAGCCCGCCACGCCGCGGCGCCTCCGGGCCGTCGCCGTAAAAGTGCAGGTCGAGCGGGACGAAGTACCGGGGGGCGAACTCCGCTGACCGTGGGTCGGACTCTGGCGCAGCTGAGCCGACGCGTGGAGGGTGCGGGCGTCCATCAGTGGCGCCATGGAGGGCGGCCATCTCTTTGGGGAGGTTCCCACCTGGCATGAGGAGGATCGATGAGAGCGAGGCGCGGCGGGAGTTCCCACGTGCGTCGGCGCGGTCAGGAGGCGCGCAGCAGCACGGACAGTGGAGGGCGGGCGGGTGTCGGCCGCTCGGAACGATTGCGCTGTCGGTGCTGTGGGCAGTGGTGGCAACGAGGGAGCCTTGCGTCCGAAATGGAAGGCAGAAGGTGATGTCCTTTCAATGATTGAGATAAGAGGCCCACCCGTAGCCCGCAGTCGTCGTAGACCGCTACTGCGTTGCCGTCGTAGGGGTTGTTGGGCTCGCGCACAAGGGCCGCGTCTGCGCCGGGCGCTGGTCTTCATGCGGGGTGGTCATCGGAACCTCGCAGTCGTCTGCACGCGCATCCAGGCGGCCAAGGTAGGCGCCTTTTGCGATCCAGCGGGCTGCGCCGCCGCGGTGCTTGGTTTGCGGCCTGCGCCTTGCCAGCGCGCCCGTTGGGACCCTTGGCGCTGCGGGCGCGCGCGCAGCGCTTCGGCGCGAGGGCGGTCGCGCCGTCGGCGGCGGTTGCATCTTTCGCGCCACTGCTGTCAGGTTGGTTCGCTTTGCGCCGCGCAGCTGCTGCATGCGTAGTTACTGCACGGGCTCGCAGTCGCCCAGCGGCACGCTTCCAGGGCGGCCTGCTCAAGCGCAAGGGGTTTTGCTGAACCAGTGCAGCTGGGCCCGACGCAACTGATCATAATACGGTCCACAGGCAAGCGCACGGCTTGCCCGACAAGTGACGTGTGGATCCAAGATTTCGCGACTGCTTGCAGCTGCCGAAGTGCTCTCGGTATGTTTGTCTTTGAGATCTCAGACTCAAACGTGATTGCGCGATGGATACCGTACTGTTAGGCTGTTCAGCTCGATGCGGATGACTGCACACCTCGGTCGCGCACAACCTCAGTCGCAGGATCAAGGTAGCATTGCAACACACAGGTCAAATGGCTGCAGAAGCACACGTCCGCAGGCGGCAGCAAACAGGCAACGCGGGGCACGGCAGAGTCCAGCTATGGAACGAAATCCCGGCCGGGGCTATGACGCCACGCTGCTGTCAGCCGACAGCGAGGAAGCAGCGGGAGGTGTCACGGTTGGTCCTTATTCCACTGGGGGGACGAACTTTTATTATGGAACATTAGAAAACATCAATAACGATTCAACAAGAGTGACTTTAAAGAATAATTCAGCCGCGAGAGCAGAACAGCAGCACCAACGCGCAGGCTGCTCACGCCGCCGTCCGAGGCCTCACCATCAAGCACATACAGTATGCACACGATTCCAAGTGTGTGTGCAGATACAGTATGCACACGATTCCAAGTGTGTGTGCAGGGTGAGTAGTTTCAACACGCGTCCAACTCATTCGGGTGTCCATTTGCCCTCCAAGTTTGTGGGCTTTTCTACGCGATGCAGCGCGGGCTGGGGCAGGAAGAGGCGGTTGCGCTGATCGTCAACGGCTTCGCCAAGGAGGTGCTGCAGCAATTGCCGATGGAGTTCGCGGTCGAGGCGCAGAAATTACTGGGGATCAGCCTTGAAGGGTCAGTTGGGTGAGCAACGATTTGCCCGAAAATCTCGGAAGCGAGTTCTGGTTTGCTTTGTTCATGCTCTTGCTCTGCTGCGCGGGAAGCTATCTTGGCTTCACGCGGGATAATGACCGCAGCCTCGGTCGGCGCATTGCTGGTTTGTTACCAAACCCGGGATCAGGGGCCTGATGCCATTGATTATGTAGCGGACGGCTTTTTTACCTTGCAAAAGGTTTTTGCAACCGCATCAAAAATGAAGACGGCCACGCGCCGGACAGGCGATAGCCTGCCTCGACAAAACCGCCCACCGTGTCGCCGGGCTTTTTCATCACAATGGCAATGGCACCGCCAGTGGTGTTGCGGCCGAACAAGGTACCCTGCGGTCCGCGCAACACTTCGACACGCTCGACGTCGAAAAAGCTGAAATTATTGGCGTTCTGGCGACTGATATAGATGTCGTCGATGTAGGTGCCGACGGTGCAGGTCGCGGTCGACATGGTGCTGCCGGCCGCGCAGGGGCGTTTGAACTTTCGCAGTAACCGTTGGGAGTTGTATTTCTGATGATACACCGGGTGCGAAAAAGGTAATTCATACAAAATTCAGTTCAGGGAAAACTTTCTTCTTTCCGGCCTCAGGTAACGCCGGCCATACACAGCTTATCACTCGCGCTAATCAAAGAATTTATAAAGATGGAATTTCCAACCGATAGAAAGTATTCAAAAGAACATACGTGGATAAGCGTACAGGACAACACAGGTACAATAGGCATTACCGAATTTGCACAAAGCGAATTAGGCGAAATCGTATATGCAGATTTACCCAATGTTGGATATAGTTTTCGCGCTGCAGCGACGAAGTATTGGTCGGTTGAAGCGCGTTGCGGAAGGGCTAGCGCGAGTACCTCACGCCACTTGTGTGGAGGCTGCAGATCGGCCAGCGCTACTGAACGGGCGACCTCGACAGGACTGCGGACTGCTCCATGCGCTGGAGCATGTCGGCAACGGCTGCCGAGGCATGCGTACCCAGGTCGTTGTTCCGTCACACGGCTGAGCGCTCACCGCGCCTCCTAGCGCATCCGCGTTCCTTTTCAGTGCTATCACTTGCTTGGTCTTCATACATCGCATCCTGGATTTCGTGGAAAGGTATGCAGCAGGGATGGTGGGGACGCATGAGCGCTCCTGACAGCCCCGCCCCCCTGCCCCCCACCGCGCCGGCTGGCGCGCAAGCGGCGCGGCCGCCCCGGCCTCACCGGCACGCAGTGGCGGTGCAGCCAGAACCTGTTTTTCATCGATCGTCTCCTATTTTCTCGACATGCTCGACCCAACGGGGACCTGCACACCCGGGTGCCTCGACGCTGCTCAATCGGGCAATCTCGACCACACCTGACCTATGTTGCAATGAACCTGCCTCGGTGGTGCCTGAGCGTCGCCCATGTTGCAGCGAGGTGAAAGCGCAGGCCGGGTTGGTGCGAGATGCAGCCGAGCGCTGGTGGCGAGGCCGGCGCCCAGCACATATCGCGAAGGTAGCGCGCTGCTCGATGGATGGCCGCAATGGCGCCCACCCTTTGCCATGGCTGTCTCCTGTTCATCGCTGTGCGGCGAGACCGGCTACTTTATCAGCAGCTGGCTTCCCTCCTCGCATAGTACTTTCGGCAATAGGCACGGAATTCAGCGGGATTCTTGTCCCATGGGACCTGTGATGCGCCAGATACTGGTCGCGCTACTGGTACCCACCTTATGCAGTGCAGTCCTCCTAGCATGGAGTGTCCAACACTTACCTAGTGCTCCATAAGTTGCGGACCGCTACCTGTCTTAGTTGCTTCATTGCAACACTGGGCTTTTTTGTAGGCCTGGGATTACAACCTTGCGAACCAGCGGTCGATGCCGCCTCCCGCCCGCTTGTCGATGCCGCCCGCTGGGTGCCGCCAAGATCCGGTTTTGAGCGCATTCGATTTTGCGGGCGATTAATCTTCGAAGTCCGGTCCTGTGCGTTACATCCACGCGCATCTTCAGTGCCTGTCGGACTCTGCGAAGAAGGTGCATTCACCCGCTGGGGGACACGCAGGAATGATGTTTCGAAGAAGACAAGGACGCGAGACGGTGATGTTCATCCACGCTGACGACGCTACGTTTCATGTTGGACATGACCATGAACGGGCGTCGTCGGACTGCCTTTTCGATTAGCTGCGCCGGTCGGCTTGGCGCGCGGGAGGCTTAATCTATTCATCGCTTGCGCGGTAATGGCAACCGCATCCAAATTACCGCGGCGCTGCTGGCGTTCAGTCTGTGTGGTCAGGTCTGCGGGTACGGTGCAGTATCCCGGGAACACTGCTGGTGACGATTGGAGTGTGTGCGGTATTCTTTGTGCGGGCAGGCACTATGCAGTCGTGTCCTTCCGGCCAGGTACGACTTGGCGTTCATGATCTTGTACCGCGAGGGCGCTGTAGCATTGCTCATAGGCGCCCAATGCATGCTTAGTGCATAATGCATGGGTCGGCATGCACATTGTGCATCGCGTACTATAGGTGCCTGCTGTGATGTATGCGAAGGCGTGCTGCAGGTAGGCATGCCCGGATAGGGCTTGCTGGGATAGCTTTGCGATCCACCGGCGAAAGCCGGGGCCCAAGGCGGAAGAATGCTGACTTCCGCTATCGCGCTCCGGGCCCCGGCCTTCGCCGGGGATCACGTAAGAATCGGCGGTCTGCACGGTGGTCTATGCGACGTCTTTCGCTGTCCACGACCCTGCACATCGCTGCAATTCAGGCCTGGGAGCAGCAGACTCGGTGAGCTTCATGTGATTGCACGACCATGCAACTGGCTGAGGCCTCCGGCTAACTGGAGGGGCTCGGGCTTCATGGTTCGGCCACAGCAGTTTACTCCTTGGGGTAGATTGGGACGATAGAGTCAGGTTAATTTTGGTTAGTATCTCATAAAGATTGGTAAAGGAATTTTGCAAAAGCGAAGCCCGAGTAGTTTTGTCCTAATTAATCATCAATTCCTCATCCATATGTCGCTATCATGGCAGGACGTATTTCGCTCTCACATAGTAGTAATGATGATGATATCTCGGCATCATCCCCGTCCATCTTGTTCTTTCCACACATGCTTGCTCCATCACCTCCTGGCTGTCCTGACAGCCGTGTAATCTCATCGCATCTTACCTTCAGGTTTTTGCCGGGCCTCTGCAAATGGTCCACAGCAGCAGGTGAGATGCTGCCAGGGTTGGCGATGTTGCTAGTGGCAAGCCTGCTGACTCTGTGTCCCCAACCGTTGCTTGTGGAGCAGCATGCATCAGCAGTCCCAGTATGTCAATGCCACCGCCTGACCGCCCTGGCAGTATGCAGTTATCAGTCGCTTCCAGTTGCAGTGCGTTCCATGCATTCATTCAGCCAGCAAAATGCTTGCAAACTGCTGATAGTCTTTTGCAACAAGCATGGTCTGACGCTTCACCGGGGCTCACAGCAGGCTTGGGCAGCACTGTATATACGGCATGCTTGGGTGCTTCCGGCTCAGCCAGCTCTGCAGCCCCGCATGCTGTGCGCATGCCTGTATTGTGCCCTCAAGCCTGCTTGACCTTCCTTCTGCGCTCTTCTCTCTACCCTCCATGGCTCTCATCCGGGCTTCCTCCATCATTCCACATCATCATCATCATCATCATCAGCAGCAGCAGCAGCAGCAGGTGGGTCACGCGTGGTTTTGCAATGGTGGCAATTCTGCCAACCTGCTTCCGGCGGTGTTCGCACGTGTGGAGCAGCCATGATTTGCCGATCTGTGATTTTCGATGTGGGCCGCGTCCTGTTTGACTGGGACCTGCGCCATCTGTTTGCCAAGCTGATCGACGACCGGGACGAGCTGGACTGGTTCGTGACCAACGTCGTCACCCCCGAATGGCATTTCCAGCACGACGCGGGGCGCCCGCTTGCCGCAATGTTGCCCGAGCTCAAGGCTGACTTTCCTGCCATCGCCGCCTGTTCGTTCATCGTGCGCGTTTCGTGCGGCGAGTTCATACAGCGCGCACGATGGGCCTGTTGCCCGTCAACGAGGCGGCTCCGCGACGGATGAACATATCCGTCGCGACGATTAGCGGTGTGTTCCCGTCCTTGCGCGTGGAACGGACATCTGCGCCATGGTCCAGAAGTAACTGGGCGGCGTCGTAATTGGCGCGGGAAATAGCTAGCGTCAATGCGCGATCGCGAGAGAAGCTCTTCGAGCTGCTACAGCACGATCCAGCTCCACCAAGCAGCAGGCGCAGTGGGTGTACAACCGTCACGACAGCGCAAGGGTTCAGCTGCAAAGGGTTTGCGCGGCGGCATGGCGGCACGGCTCATCAACGGCGACTTCCTGCCCAATGTGGTCGCAGTCTCATCGTGACGATTCAAGGCGGGTGCCAGTGCGCTGAAGATCCGTTCACACGAGGGCGCGGAGCATGAGGCGGCTGTGTGGGATGCGCTGACACAGACCTGCCTCATGCCGTTGCCCTGGCGGCCCCGATTTTGGTATGGTAGCCCAGGGGCAGGGATTCGATGAAGTCATGAATATTGGCCATGTGCGTGGCCCGGTAAAGCCTCTCCTGATCAATGACCTACTTGGCGGCCACTGACTGCTAAGCACAAGGCTATTCGGAGATGAATGCAGGACATGATGCCTTCTTCCATTGGAGTAATTTTTAAGGCTAACAATGTCTCTATCACTAGTGACTACACCTGCAGGGCAGTGCTGGACAAGCAGGCAGGCTGGGCCTGCAGATGCCACTGTACCCAGCCATCGCTGCAGCACATGCCCAAGCCACTGCCTTCTCGATGGCAGATCTATCGGCAAGCAGGTGCTGGACGGGCTGCTGCACCTGCACCAATGCGGCTGACGCACTGCGACGTGACGGTGGGCACGCTATGCGTCTGCGATGACGCAGAGCAGCGCACGATGAAAAGTCTGCAGCATGCAGTGTACAGCACCATGCATAGTAACGGCGCATGTGACGTTCGAACGCAAATCCTACGACAGTTACAGCGAAGTGCGGCCAGCCGGAAGCCTTTACCGATTCTCACAAGAACGGCGCAGCCCAGCAGGTAACCCTATTGCATGAATGCTCCCAGGCAGTAGCAGCAGCAACAGCAGCAGTTGCTGGCAGCAGCAGCACCAGCTGATCTTGCCCTGCCCGCCTGCCTACTACCTGCCTCGCCAGTGCTTGGGCACCATGACTGCAGCTTCCGGACCCTGCCCACCCCTCTTGCCACCCCCGCTCTGGCTCCTCCGCCCCCTGGCATGATCCGCAGGCGCCCAACATTTTTGTGAAGGATGATGGCAGCGCTGTGCTTGGAGACTACGGACAGCTTGGATGCTTGGGGGCGATGCAGACGAGAAGACCCTGAGCCACATTGCATCAGACCTGCCTGCAGCTTCCGGTGGACAGGCCTCGGAGCAGCTGGACCAGTACCTCCTAGCGTCACGCTGCTGGAGAAGCTGGACCTGCTCACTCGGCCGGGGGTGCTGACCATCCAGCGTGCGGCGTGCTGCTCGGCAGGTTGGGAGTTGGGGCGAGGGCCTGCAAGCCGGAGAAATCTTGCTCGGAGGCCTTTGCCCACGAGTCCCGGTAGCCAGACTCGCATGCTTGAGGCCATTCCTGTGTGCATGGGGGCGCGACAGTTGCAGGTGAGCAGTGCATCCATGCAATTCTCCAGCGTGTTGCATGGTTTCCCACTGTTCTTCATCAGCCGACTGCTGTATTGTACCTGGTACTGTAGTATCGATCTACGATTCGGATCAGGATTGTTACAGATCCCGCGGTCGCTCGCTCCTAGAGCCATCCAGGCTCATGGGATGTGACTTTGTAGCATCAGCAATGTGTGACTGGGATTCAAGTGGCTGCCGTGCGCCGTTCAAAGCATGCCTGTACAGAGGCCCCGAGTGTCTGCTGGTCGGCACTGCGCATAAAGGCGCGCATGAGGGCTTTGGTCGCGACAAGGGTGCAAAGGGCTGCGCGACGCGCGGGTCCGCGTATTTGGGGCAGTCAAAAAGCGGTTCAGCAGCGGGTGGCGCGCCTAGCAGCGCAGCCTCTGCCTGGGTGGCGCAGCAGCCGGCTATGAACGGCTCACACTTGGACTGGCGGGGTAGTGTGGCAGGCGGTGGGCTGGCTGGCGGGGGTTGGCTGGTGGACGTGGATTGGCTGGCGGGGGCTGGCCGGCAGGTTTGGGCTGGCTGGAAGGCAGGCAGAGGCGAGGAGGCAACACAGGAGTCGCAGGCACTGGCTGCAAAATGATTAGTATACTAATCTATTTCCGGTCGAAGCCGCAAGAGACGGCTGAGGACATTTAAGCCTTGATATCCGACAGCGTCGCCAGCTTCGCGGTTTCCTCGGCGAGGTTGTCGATCACCCGGCGCATGAGCGCCTGCAATGTCTCGACCTCCTCGTCTGGTCATCCCGCGCGTCGCCACCTCATGCACCTCTGCGTTCATCGGTGCGAGCAGTCGACTGCTGGCAGGGGGCGGCATCACGGTGCAGGTGCCGCTGCAGCTGCAGCAAGGTGCCCGGGGATCATCTGGGGGTCACTGCGCCGGAAGAGCAGACGCGGCAGCTGCGCTCGCACCGAGGCCCGGCCCGAAGAGGGTGGCGCCAGCCTTGGCGACTCTGGCCTGTTCGAAATGCCGTGCGTGTCGCCCCGACAGCGTGCCGTGCGCCTTTCGCCCTGCAGACTTCCGCCACGCGCGCCGCCAACACACAGTCATCTGCTCGGACTGCGTCGTTCTTTTGGCTGCTGAGCAAAAGGAGCAGTGGCTGCGAGGCGGGTGCGACCGTGAGCTGTCTAGTGTGCGATAGGATGCGGCCGGTGAGAGCTGATGTTGATGATCGCGCCGCGACGCTCGATCAGCGTGGGCAACAGGGCGTGGGTCAGCGTGACCAGCGCCTGAGTGTGTGTGTGTGTGTGCCACTCGGGTGCTCAGGCTGGCCTGTGTGCCCCCGCCCCAACGGCTAAAGCTGCTTCCGCGCCGCCCAGCGGTGGGACACTCACGGGGTGGTTTCACGGAGCTGCTGTTGAGCGAGGCCTTGATGCCAGGTGGTGAAAGCCGTATTCGCATTGCCTGTGCCAGATGCCAAGCATGTCACCCCCACCCCTTGCGTTGCAGCGTACGTCTTTCCCCGCAGACTGCTGGATGACGGGCTGGGATTCGCTGCCCACCTCCTGCGCCGCGTGCTTTTCAATAAACCAATTTGGCCGTTTGCGGCTTGGTCACCTTTTGTAGCCGCTGCCGCTTTGTTGCAGGTCTAGGTGCGTCACGTCTGAGCTTGGGAACGGCATGCAGCCGCTTCAACGTGGCGTGCACTGTGAGAAGGGCGGTGGGCGGAAGTCAGTGGTGACTTGCGGGACGGTTTTGTCTCGCCGTCTTGAAGTCAGAGCTTGTACGTGCATACAAGGTTTGCCCTGGTTGCGCTTTGCCACCAATTTTGTGTCAACATGACCAAGCTCTTGCTATATGGTCGTGCGGCGCCTTCGCCACCCAATTCTATGCCGATATCGAAGGCCATCCCGACGACATCAGCGTGCAGCACGCCTTCGACGAGCTGCACTTCTTCACCGACTATTTCCGCATCCTGGGCGTCTACCCCGCCGCCACCGACCGCTGAAGCAGCCGCTCCCCAAACAAAAGCCGCGCCCTGCAGTGCTGATGCACTGCCGGCGCCCCGTACCTTACCAAACGGCATTCACGCTCCGCGTGAGCAATCGTCAATCATTACAGCAGCACGCGCCCAATCGCCGCAGATGTGGGCAGGTCCACGATGCCCAACAGCAGCCGCAGCATGGTGTGCCGCCACGCACAGCATTGGGCTCTCGCAGCACGGAGCCCTTTGTGCCTGGCACGATCACCTCTGGGGCAGAGACCGACTCGAGGGGCGCGGGCAGGCAGGCGGGGTCGATGGCCTGGGCATGCACCGGTACTCCTTGAAAATGCGGTGGCTGGATTCCAGGAACTTCGCAACATTGGTCGCGTGGATCGGCCATTGAGGGCATTCCCGTTGCCGGTGCCGTCCATCAACCCGACGGTCAGGGCCGTCAGGCTTTTCTTGGTTCGATTGGTCCTTGATCTTCACTCTGAGATGAGCCGGTCAATTGAAATCAAGTCAATCCCACGTGCTATTGCTCAACGTGCCGGCATGGCTGTGTCCAAATACCTTGAACACGTCATCCCGAAAGACATCGTTTTGCGCTGGGCGGCTGCAAGACCTCCCGGGCGGGAGGCACGTCATG
>NNCB01000505.1:0-16972 GCA_002317545.1 Scenedesmus quadricauda | reverse complement strand
GCGCCGTCGCGGGCGCGGCGGCGGCTCCCGGCGCGCGTGACGCGGCGGCTGCGGCGCCGGCGGCGCGCTGCCGATTGCCTTGTGCTGCTGCTTGCTGCTGCGGCCCGCCATCATTAGATGGCCCGGCCACGCGTTTGGTGGCGGGCTGGTCGGACGCCGACACCGGGCCCGAAGGCGAGTGTTTGGTGCCCTGCGCCGCCGCCGCCGCCGCCGCGGCAGCCGCAGCCGCGTCGATTTCCACCTTGACGAGCGCCAAGCCCAGCTGCTGCGCGCGCACTTGCGGATGGGGGTGGCGAGGTCGAGGGACAGCGGTACGAGACTGCCCGAGGCCTGCTCCTGGTACCGCAGTTGCTGCTGCTGCGCCTGTTGCAGCGCTCGTCGACTGTTGCGCCTGCTGCGCTGCTGAGCCCGCCACTGCTGCTGCTGCTGCTGCACCGGCCCTGGCGTTTGCCGCATGTTGGCTGCGCCGCGCCTGGGCCTGGTGCTGCTGCCCCTGCTGCTGGTGCTGCTGCCATGGAGCAGCAGTGCTGCGAGCCCCCGTTTGCTGCGCCCCACCCGGCAGCATCCCCTGCATGCCACCGACGCCCATCGCTGCCAGCTGCAGCATGGCCATTGCTTGCTGCTGCTGTGCCGCCTGCTGAAGCTGCGCCACCTGCTGCTGCTGTTGCTGCTGCTGTTGCAGCTGCTGCTGTTGTTGCTGCTGCAGCTGCTGCTGCTGTTGCTGCTGCTGGAGTTGCAACTCCAGCTGCTGCTGTTGCTGGAGTTGCTGCTGCTGCTGAAGTTGCTGCTGCTGCTGGAGTTGCTGTTGCTGCGCCAGCTGCACCGATGCCGCCTGCTGCTGCCCCCCAGAGCCCCCCGGGGACGCCGCCGAGCCCCCTCGCTCTGCTGCGGCTGCTGGGCCGCGACTGCTCCGCCTGCGGCCCCGCCGCTGCGAGCATGACCTGCTGCTGCATGGCGGCCTGCTGCGTGACATCGAGCGCCGCCAAGACTGCTGCACGCACAGCTGCAGCTCCATCATCGCCTGCACGCTCCATCGTGGAGGCTCGGCACCACCCCGGGCGTGGACATCATGTCCATGTGCTGCTGCTGCAGTGACGTCATCAGGCTGCGGATGAGCTCGGTCGGCCGGGGCCGCGGTGGCTCTACGGGGTCTGGAGGCACGGGAGCATGGTGGGAGAGGTGAGGGGGCCGACGCGCTCGAGAGGGCCTGTCTTCTCGAGCGGCCTCGACCCATCGATGCGACGGTGGCGCGGCGTCGCGGCTTCGTTGCCTCCCGAAACCACCTTTCTGGGCTTTGCCGGCAGTCCCTGGACCGTTGCCACCTATATGGTCGCGGGGCAGGGGTCGAAGGACCAGCGCCGCGGCGCGGCGCCCGCATGGCCGATGCCGTCCGAAGCCTTCCAGGCGATCATCGATGCGATCGTCGATGCTTCAGGTATACCGACGGCTCGGGACAGCTGCGATGGCTCGCAACTCGGTCACAGCTGGCCCACGGCAGCGCCGCAGGCCCGTAGCACTGCGCCCCGCGCAACCATCCTGTGATGCAATCATGGCCTCCCTGACGTTGACGTAAGCGTCAAGTTATTTCATGGATTTACCAATGTTGGTGTCTGCTGCCATCACCTTGTCGTCCGTCAGCCGGATCTTATTGATTACATCCGTGGCCTCTGACGGCAGGTCTGGCGGCGCCTGCAGCAGGTCCTCCAGCGGCGCCAGAGGGGCCTGGCCGGCGCTGAGCGCTGCAGTTCCTGCGCGGTGCTCGTGCGTGCGGTGCACGGCACGTCGAGCTGGTCGGACAGCACGCGGATGCGTTCGAAGTTGGCGTCGTTGACGGTGTACGGTGCGTGCGGCGCGAATGCGGTGTCGATCAGCGCATCGCCGCGCCACTGGTCGTGTACCTCGCCGGCCTTGTCGGTACCGTGTCGGCTGCCCACGCGTCAGCTCCTCCCGCCGTACGGGACGCCCACCTGATCGCAAAGCGTCCTCGATCGCATGCCACGACGCTCGTCGACACGCTTGTCGGCCTCCCTGTTCTTCAGGCGCCTGGCGAGCTCGGAGCCACAGCGCATGCCGTCGAGCAGGGCTGAAGTTGTCGAGAGCAATTCCGGGGAATCGTTCGGGGTTCAGGAGGTCATGCGCCTCGGAGGATGCCCTCTCACTCGAGTGCCTGGCACACCTGATCGCAGCCTTATCGCCAGCCCCGGCGGCATCCTCTCCACCAGAAGAGCTTCCATCGCCTGCTCGCTGGGTGCGCCCCATGCTCTACGCTTCCAGGCTCCTCCCACAGTTTAGCAATTGGTGGCCTTTTGCCGGTCCTTTGATCGAAGTACGCTTCTTTATAAGCAACCTGAGGCGCAGCCCTGGTTAACTTCAACTTGAATTCAGCTTGATTCGACTCCAGGATGATCTCTCAAGTGTAATTCACCCATACCACTTAATACAGTTTGCATGGTATCTCATCGTTACGCGTCAAGTGGCTTCTGATCAACTTAGCGATAGCCATACCCATTTTATCCACATCCGCCTGAGTCTTAGGCTCAATGGCGCTACCGGCGATTAGGCACCATGTGAGCTGCATTGCGGTGCGCCCTGCAAGGTGGAGGCGACCAGGTGATCGCATTCAGGTTCACCGAGCTGAGTGGACCGTTGCCCGCATTGCGTTGAATGAATGTCTCCTGAAAAGCACCGCGGTCGAAATCCTGCCGACTTCGTGTCCGGTTCAGGTCTACCCAGATTGCCACAACTGAAGGCATGCCGACATACTGCTCAGACGGCCGCGCCTGTACAGCCAAAACAATACGGAAGAAGCAGCGCCGACACTTCTGCAGCACTTGGTGGAAGAATGTAACCTCCCGCGAAGGCCGCGACACGTGTGGGGAGGGTACCACGGGCGCAGTGCAAACCCGGCGTCAGGATGAAGTACTTTGTGTACGCATTGCTGCTTACGTCTCAGGCGACATGTAGCCCATCCACAGACCTGCGCCATGTCATCCCCGCCTGCCGATACGTACGCGACGTATGCGTTTCTGACCGATGGTGCACGGGCCTATTCGAGCATCTGATTTAGTTGTCGTACCATCCACACACCGGACGTGCTGAGTTTACCTTTCGAAGGAACGGGACAGGACGGCGCCAGCGGCGCGCTTGTGCAGGGCGAGGTGTATGTGCCGACGCGCGAGGGCGCGATCGTTATTTGCACGTTCTCACACGATTTCACGCTCCTGGAAGCTCTCGCTGCCGACGCAAGGGGCGGGAAAGGCCACGAGATCGAGTGACCTCACTGATGCGCGATGTTGCGCGGCTACACTGGTGGCGCATCGCTGGATATTCTAGGTGAGTCTCAGGACCGGTGGTCACCCGCCTCACAATTGCGTTGCCACCGACCGCCTGGACGCTGCTCGGCGCGCGCGCGCGTGACAGTCCCGCGTGGCGCAGCTGTTCTGCGGTGACACGCTTCAAGCCTTGCCTGCCAATCTAGGCCGTCATTGGCTGATACACCGCACGCGCGCTCTTACTGCTGCGCCGCGCGCGCCGCAGCCACTTGCGCTGCCAGCCTCGCCCGGCAGCGGCATCTGGCGGCACCGGCCTGCTGCTGGTCCTGGACGCAGCTTCCCTATTCCCGGCACCCACGCCTGCGATGCGGCGGGAGCACAGTCGCAGCTGGCCTCTCCGAGCGCATCGACCGCGACCGAATATTTGTTGCGTGCGATCACGCGCCACCAGCTCGGCTTGTCGCCCTGGCCCCAATTGCGCATCTGGTCGCCGGTCACCGGGGGCTCGAGCTTAACGATTTCGGCGCCCATGTCGCCGAGAAGCTGTCCGCAGAAGGGAGCGCAGCTGCATTTGCCGCCTTGATGCCTTCCAGCCCCCCCGCTGCTCGTCTCGCTCATATCATGCGACCGAGAGTGACCAATTTGTGGGCCCGTCGGCTTCCATCCTCGCTCGTCCCTGCTTATCCGTCGCGCCTGCCATCTGCTTCGCGCAGGGAAACCAGCGCGGTCGGACGCAGGCTCGCCCCGATCAGCCAATCTTCCACTGCTGACCTTTGGGCCGTACCTCTCCACCGCCAGCGGCAAGACGGGCTGCCAAACAGGCCAGCAGGACAAGTGGCCGCAAGGGATGTGCAGCCTGTTCGGCTCAGGAGACCTGATCAATGGAAGCAGCAGCAGCAGCAAGGTCGTTGGCGGCGGCAGCGGCAGCAGCCGGCGCAGCAGCCGGCGCAGCAGCCGGCGCAGCAGCGGCAGCGGCATCGGCGGCGATGGCTTTGGTGAGCAAGGCGCTCCTGCAATAGCTGCCTTGCCGCTAGGCCGAGTGCCCCACGCCAGCCGAAACCCGATCATCACATCGGCCCTCTGCGCTGCATGCCCTGATATCCCCAGACCTTGCAGGCTATTGTCCGGCCGCCCGCTTGCCGCTCGACGCAGCCGCGCCGGCCTTCGCGCAGTGGTTCGCGGTTGACGAGCGACGCCGCGGCCGACCGCATGCGTCGCGTGCGCCATGATCCGCCGGGTTTCACCGGGAGGGCCGAACTGCTGCTGCGCGGCCGCGATCGCCCCAGCCGGCTAGACCGGCAACACCGCGCTGGACCAGTGCGCGACGTGCGGGCGGTCGGCGACGCCGCCGGGCGGTCGGCGTGAGTGGCTCGGCGTGCCACGGGGTTGGAGGCGATGAGGGCCTGCGAGGGAAGGGGGGTGGTGCACAGCGTCGTAATGCGTGTATGTGCGTTGGATGGGGTGATGTTCAAGGACATCCTGACGGTAGAGTGAAGCTCTAGGAGGCGCGCATCGACGGTCGCGTGTCCTGCCTGCACCCGTCGCGTGCAATTAGGCAGCTGCCATACCTCGTGCTGGCGCTGCGATACTCTGGCTCCCGGCTTTAGCCTGAAATCACCCTTATCGGTCACTATTCATCGCCGACCTGGCACTGGGTTATGAACCTGGCCTCACACAGAAACCAGCTGATCCAGAACTGACCTCTCTTCAAATCGGTCCAATTGGCTGAGGCTTTGCGGCTTCGGCGAAGGAGAACCTATGTCTCAGAATATTGCCGCAATGGCGGCCCGGCTGCATCGCGACGTTGAACGCGCGGCAAGCGAAGTTCGAGCCGCCGTGCGTCCGTGTGCGCTGACCAGGGATGCGGCAAGTGCTGGCACCTGCGCTATGGCGTCACCTGGCGCTTCGGCATCGAGGCCAAGGTATTCACGCCAGAAGTCGAACACCGGCAACAGCGGGTCGAGCGTCCAGGTGCCGGACAACGTGAACAGGGCGGTGCCCCTGAGAAGGGATGGAGTCGCAGGTTGACGGATCGACGTCAAGGTTAGGAGCGGGGTGGTGTCGGCCGGCCCTGATCTGCCTGTTGCCCGAATCCAGCGCCAACCACGGACCCAGCCTGCTGCCAGGGCAGCTGGAGCTACCGGCTCGCGTGTTGCGGCAGCAGCATCTCCAGCTCACCCATATCCACCACACGCGCGCCGCCACGCAGTTCCGGACGCCGATAACCCCTGCGCCCGCTGCCAGTCCGTCGCCAAGAGCCCCACAGCCTACGATCATTGCGTCGAAGCACTTGCGCCCCACCAGCTCGACGGACTGCGACACCTGCGGCGGGCTCCCAACTGCGGACGAGCAGCAGCGGTGCTCGCCTGCGCTGCCGAGGCGCGCGCCGCACCCTCCGCCCGTGGCGGCGCCGGCGGCAGCGGCTGCGGCGGGTGCTGCTCGGCGGCGCCAAAGGGCGCGGCGCGCGACGCGTGCCTCGCGTGCGTGGTGGACCAGAGGACGCCCGCAGCCGCGCGGGAGCGTGCAGCGCCTGCAGCGGCGCCGACCTCAGCGCGGCGCAGCGCGGCCGCTGCCTGCAGTGCGTGCGACGCAGCGGCGCGAAGGGCACCGCCTCCCCCACAGCCGCGGCCGCGGCCGCGCGGGCCTGCGGCGCGTGTGCGCGCGCGGGCGCCGACGCTGGCGCTTACTCCTCGTGCCTGTCCTGCTTCTCGCGCCCTGAGAGCGGCCCCGACTGCGGCGACTGCCTCGGCCTCGGGGCCGAGCACGAGCGCTCCAGGTGCTACCGCTGCGTCGCCGCCTCGAAGCTCAAGCCTCCAGAGGACGCCGGAGCGTCGCCGCTCGGCTCGTGCGCCGCGGCGTCGGCGCGCCGCGCGAGCCGACGTGCGTGGCCTGTATCGCATCCGCGGGAGTGTCGGTCGCCAAGGCCTGGTGCGGCGCATGCGCGGGGCTCGCGGCGGGCGGCGCCGCGGGCGACAAGGCCGCCGCTTCGTGCTTGGATTGTTTGAGGAAGCGGCTGGGCTCGGGGGCGACTGCGGCGAGATCAGACGCGATGACGCAACCTCTGTAGCAGGGCAGGATCACAGCTACAGAAGCGCCCAGCGATAGTATGCTGTGGTCACTGCCGTGCCGTCCTCCTTCGAGGGTCGCCACATTAGTCGAACAAATGCCAAGCACTGTCACCGCCGCATGATGATGCATCGCCATTCACTTCTGCATGCACGCTCTTTGCCGGCCGGCCGCTTGGGGGTATTGGCGGAGCCCCTAGCTCTAAGAGCCGTTGCATCGGCGATGTCGCCGTCTACTTGGCTCTGCAGCCTGGCGCTTAAAGAACTTGTCCATTTCGTCCCAGTCCTTGGTTTTGACCAGGCAGCTGGTATACAGTATTATGCCTTGGGTCGAACTTTGCGATGGTATAGCGCGCCCTATCCGAACCCTCTGTCTGTCTGCCAGTTGCTCTCGGGCTGGGGCACGCCTGAGATCGCCTCCCCTTCGTGCATGCGAAGGAATTGCTCGCCGGCGATGTCGGTATCCTCGTTCCGCCATCGGACAGCGCTCAGATTTTGTAGACTTCTTCACATAAATAGATTGGAAAACCTGCGGGTATTGCCGGGCACTAAGTGGAGCGAATGGTAATAAGAATGAAAGGGAGAGTAAAAATTTGCTTCATTATCGGCGTTTCCCTGCGCCTGCGCGTGTGTTACATAGCTGTGTGTGTTTGTGTGAGTGTGCTGTGTGCTGCTGTGTTGTGTGTGTACGCGCGCGCGTGCGCTCGTGTTCAGCCTGCAAATGGTCCTGGGCAACAATGCGACTACAAACTGTACGAATATTGATACAGTAAAGATCCAGACCCTACCGGCCTCAATTACTGCTTTAGCTACCCCGGGTATTGTATGCGAAAGCGGAACAAGTGAGCTCAACTATAGTCCTGCCATTGCCCAGACCGGTTTCAGTCAGCAATGGAGCAGTTCTTCAGACAACATTAACTTTACAACTATCACAGGAGCGACAGGCCTTAGCTACACAAGCCCTGTTATTAATAATGCATGCATCTGTAAGTAAGTATTAAAAACGGTTGGTACCTGTTGTGATGCTGCCAATCGGCCTGGTAGCAAGCAGGGGTGTACGGTATCCCTTACAATTGCAGGATCCAGCGATGCGACACTGCCGGCAACTGCTCATACTAATCTACGGTAGGTCCGGAATGTCAAAATTCAAGCTGTCTCTTCGCTGGTGACCACCGCGTGGACATATACAATATCATATCACGGCCTCGTTGTGCGGATCGGACCAACATTGCGTTGCAAGCGGTTAAGAGCGTAGCTCCCACTGTCCTGATCGCAGTTCCAGCATCTTGGGATCGATATGATCATCTTCACCTGATCGGGGCGCCTCTAGAGTAAAGACAGGATCATCGCGTTCAGCCCACCGATTTGCCCGCTGTGCTGGCATCAGCAGGTGCGGCATCGCCCAGGTCCGGCATCGCGAGCAGCATGGCAGTGGTGATGCTTGCCAGCAGGGCACTCGCCTGTATCCCGCACACAGCGCATCCGTCGAGGCAGCAGCCGCTTAATCAGCAGTGTCCAGGCTGCGGCGGCGATGTGGCGCGATACCACCTTGCGCAACCGTTCCACCCGCGCAACTGTGCCGACGGCAGAGCTGGCTCGAAAGCATCCGCGAGGCGGTGTCGATCCTCGACCAGCGCAAACCCGCGTTCGAATATGATGAGGCCAATGCACCAGTCGCGCTCAACGAAAGGTGATGAAGAATTATCGGCTTCTCTGCAGGCCCGTCTACCGGCAGAATATTTGCCGTGGCGAGCCGGACAAGAGCGGCATACTGCGTGCGGCTGAAGCCATCCGCTGGCAGTGCGAAGCATGTAGGCCTCATTGCACTGCAGCGGTGTCCAAGGTGCTTGATCAGGCAACGCTGGCCCACCAACGCTCTCCCCGGCGCGCCGCGGCCAATGGGCGCAGACCTCAGCACGCGCAGCGTGTCAAGGCGCGACCACGCTGTCATGGACAGTACCACCCGCACCTGGACGACGAATGCGGGCTGGTAGGTGTACCCTGGGACGTGTGTCAGTGCTGGCGCGGTGGAGGCCATGCGGGGTGCCTGCCCTTGGTGAAGTCTGCATGCAGGCGCACCTTGCATCATCAACGTGCGGAACCAGCTCCACTCGGGCAAACATTTCGGTCTTGCAAGCAAGCGACTTCGACCTAACAATTGTTTGACCTCATGCTATTGAGCACGCGCTCCGTAATTCCCGCCCTCTCGCGTGCACCACGCCGTGCCGCCCCCGCAACGCCGCTTGCAGGCAGAACGCGCGGCTGTCAACGATGCACCCCGCCAATGCCCAACCTCGTGATGTACCTCGTCGACATGGCCCCCGGCCGGCTGCACCACCAAAGACGCCCATGACAAGAGGTGTGCCCCACTCCACGGGCCGGGGCGGGTTCGTGGCGCAACGTCCTCAACTGGGCCCGGGCAGGCTCTGCCCGTTGTTGATGCGTGCAGGTAGCTTGTGGAGCCGGCCTGCTGCGCTGATGCAGGGAAACAACCACGCAACCACAACAGCAGGTTCATTCTGGTGCTGACGGGGCGGCTGGAGTTTGACGTCAACGACCTCGAGGTTCGGAGTTTAAGTAGCTCCCACTTTGCCGAGCGGGTTTTGTTTGCGGGAAGTACCTTTCACAAATCGTAAGCCAACTTCAAGTACCGAGGTTTAAAGTGCGCAATCACAGACAGTGCGCGCTGGTCAAGTGAGCGCGCATCTTGCGACCTAGCACGATTTTGCACAATTTGAATCGAGGCTCAACGCTTACGGGCCTGTTGCTCTGCTCCCTTCCGTCGCCCCCAAAGCGTGACGTCCGAGTGGGGGCCAACTCTGGTGTCGAGCATTTTCGCCAGGCAGAGGTCCGGCATACTGGCAGCTGCTTGTCATCGCTCATTAACATGATGGCGGCAACGACCGTGCAGCGTCGCCCAGCACCCCATCAAGCAGCGCGATGGAGTCACTCGCTGATATGCACGATAGGCGGCCGGGATATATCGCCGTATATTGAAATTGCCCTGCCCGTCGAGGATGCTGGGTAGCAGGCGCCGCGACGAAGTCCTGCCCGGACGCCATCACTGCGGGCCCCGCGGACGCGACCGTGCAGCGCCGCCTGCTGCCTGACAGCGACGAGTGGGACTTCGACGTCTTGTATTGAACGTAAGCCAGGAGCCTCGCCGCCCGTAGTGGTGGGCGGCTGGCTGGTATACGGCGAGGCATCGGCCACACACTTTTTTTCTGATTGTGACATTCGACTCATGCAGGGCCTTGCTTTCTGTGCATGGCCTTGCTCTCATTTCCGGCGATTCAGTGGGCAAACGAAAGCTGATTTCACTCGGGCCGAGCTGCTCGGCCTAATGCAAGGCCTTGAACCAAACGATAGGAAGTTACTAAACGATGGCTTGTTGCTTGTTTGAAGTAGGCATCATCCGACTGATACGGGACGCGTCACCACCGCAAATTCGTTTGAGATTCCGCGCCTCTATCGAACTGGTCTGGGGCTTGTCATCCGCGGACGTCCATGGCGGAAAAGGGGTCAGGTTCATTTTTCGAGTTTGCAATGCGGCGGAGAAGGGGTCAGGTTCATTTTCTTGCGGAGGGTTGGCCTGACCCATTCCCGTTGACTACCGATGGTCATCTAAGGCCACGAGTACGCCTTTTGGATGCGGACGCAGATTAGGCTTCAATCAATGCGAAGCGTGAGAAAGCGGATGATTTCAATGTGTACGCGCCTCGAGATCTTCAGAATCTTGGCAGCACAACAAGACCAAGCTGCACCATTCGGACATTTGTCAGCTATGCTCGTCGCGGTTGTGCATGGACGGTGCTGGGAACGCCATGGCGTCGACCCGGTCGACCGCCCCCTGCGCACGGGTGCCAAGAGCCCAGCTAGCCGACCTCGGCGAGGAAGGCCTGAAATTGCTTCGGCCGTCGAGGCAGTGTCCCCACCTGCGGCTGGAGTGTCATTCACCGCCGTGACATTGAGCGTCACGGTGCCGGTATCCGTCAGCGCACCGTCGGTCACCGTGTAAATGAAGCTGTCAGGGCCGTTGAAGTTCGCCGCAGGGGTATAGACGAAGCTGCCATCTGCCGCGATCGTGACGCTGCCGCCTTGCGCGGTCGCAAAGGTACCCGCAACAGCGGTCACACCCATCGCCGTCAGTGCACTCGCGGTAGGCTGTCGGATCACGCCTGCACCAACTGACGGCGGTGGCGATCACAACATCGTCAACGCCACCGGCGCCCGCACCGGCCTCTATTTCTACCTGACAGCCGCGTGCCCATTGCGACCTCGCTCATCGAGGTCCCCTGATCCAGCAACTCCAGCGGTTCCGCGTCGAGACCGAGAAGAAGAAAAAGGATCCGATCCGCTGGACCGGGCCGATTCTGGCCGGCGGCCGCCTGATCGCGGTCAACAGCGAAGGCACGCTGCGGCACGACAACGAGGACGAGGAGAGGGTCAACTGCGAAAATATCTTCCCATACGAGGTGCCCGTGGACTTTGGGCACGAGGTGGAAGACCTGCAGGTGCGTCGCACTGCCGCCCACGGGAGGCCCTACGCTTGGAGCACGAGCAGCGTGCGCGTGAGCGCGCGGGCCGCCCCGCATGCGGCGGTAGCCAGCATGTGCCGCGACCATGCGGGCGGGCCCGCGACACCACTGCCGCCGAGGCTGAGAGCGCCGGCGTCCTACTTGGCTAGAGGCTTCGGGAGTCCCGCCCTGCTGGCTCCGGCCAAGCCCGTTGTTGACTCATGCGGTCTCCCCTGGTTGCAGGTTGGAGAGTTTGTGGAGGTGTCAAACAACTCCGACACCGACCCCTGTGCCTGGGTGGGCGTCGTGGACAAGATACTCGGGGCACCAGCTGGCAAGCCAGGGAAAAGGAGGGACAGCATGATGTCGTCGGCACAGGCTGCGTGCCCGCATCCGATGACGGCGCGTCTAGGCGATGTTGCACAGGTCACCCCGGGTGCTCGCAGTCGGGTTGACGGCCAGGTGCCCTGAGTCGAGGGGCGCGCGCCTGCCCTTCGATGTGACTAGCGGCGCGAGCTTGCAACCGGCACGATCCCGGACGCATTGCCACCTGAGTGTTTGATGCGCCCGCGACATCGCGTGCGTGTGCATACACTGCGCTTCGCCCCGGGCTGCAGGTCAAGTACCCCTTCCACGACGCGCCGGACGAGACCATTAAGGTGGCTGCGACCAAACGCGCCGCCCTGCCGCGGGCTGGTGGCGATGGGCGGCGCGGAGGCGCGATTTGCCGTGACCCTGCGGTCGCGCCACCGCGATCACCGGGGTCGAGCTGGAGGTCGAGGACGAAAAGCATCTCTGGTCCTCGCGCCCCTGCGTCTTCATCTTCAACCACCAGAGCAAGGCGGACGTGATGATCCTCGCCAAGCTCATCCGCCGCGACATGGGCGGGGTGGGGAAGAAGGAAATCAAGGACATCCCGATCCTCGGCAAGCTGATGGAATGGGGCGGCACCGTCTTCGTCGACCGCGCCGACGGCAAGAGCGCGATCAAGGCGATGGAGCCGCTGGTCGACGCGATCAAGGTCGAGGGCAAGTCGATCTGCATCTCGCCCAAGCGCACGCGCAGCCTGCGCCAAAGCTGGGACCTTCCAGGTAGCTTCCCCCAAGGAGTTGAACCTGCTTAGCACGCGGCATTACCTGTAGCGGTACCTGGTGAGCCGCCTCGCCTCCAGATCAGCCGCTTGCCGCTTAACGCGCTGCTGCTTGCAAGCATGCTGTTTGCAAGAGCCCTCTTGCACACATGTACACACCTGGACATATGGATGAGGATCATTGAGCTTCTACGGACCCTGCCTCTGGAGCCATCCAGGCTCATAGGATGTGCCTTCTGGGCCGTGCACCTGCATGGTAGTGGAGCTGTACCAGCGTTGCCCGTCAGGCTCCAACCGGAGGATGGGCTGCCGCTGCACAACATGCCAGCTGGCATCTTTGTGACTCCTTGCCCCCCCTGTGTCGCTACTAATCGTGCAGGGCATCGACAATAATGACCCGCCACTCGCCCAGCGACAGCGACAGGTGCAAGCGGCTGGTCAGTGCCTGTCTGCCGCGTCGCCGGAGCGCTGGCATTGCTTGCCGCACCTGCTCGCTTGCACATGCACGCGCATGCCGCAACCACAGCCGCAGCCGATGCGCAGACATGCGCGTGATGCATCCCGCTCTGCTGGTCTCGTGCGCATGCGCCAAGGGCTGCCGCGCCGAACCCCGCGTTCGCCGCACCATCCGGCAAGCACGCGCCCGTCGCAGGCTGCCGCGGCTGAACCCGAGCAGCCGATCCGGGCGCCCGCTCCCGCGCGCTCGCCTCGGCAGGCGGACGGCGGGGAGGGCGAGGAGGACGGCTCGGGCGGCAGCGGCAGCGGCCCCGACGACTCGGGAGCCGCGGACGCGTTGACTGACCATGCTTGCCCCAGCAGCAGCTGCTGCGGCAGCAGCAGCAGCAGCAGCAGCAGAGCCCTTCATGCTGCCGCCGCTGCCCCCCTTGCCGCCCCTGCCGCTGCTGGCGCAGCTGCTGCCCCAGACGCAGCCGCCCTCAGTTGGGCGGGATCAGCAGCACGGGTCGCCGCCCGAGGCCCAGCAGGATGCGCAAGCAACAGAGCAGCTGGTGCAGCGGCTGCTGGCGACCGCCTCCCTCACGCTCGCCGCGGCGCCTGCGCTGCGGCCGGTGCCCCCTGGGGCCTCGCTGGCCCTGTCGCCTGTGCCCACGTCTCCGGCGGCAGCAGGACGCGGCACGCCTGCGCCACTACCGCAGCAGCCCCAGCAGCGGGTGCCGGCCCAGCAGCAGCCTCAGCAGCAGGAGCAGGCTGGGTCGCCAGCGAGGCCCTCCCAACGGCAGCAGCAGCAAGAGCAGCAGGAGCAGAAACAGCAGCAGCAGCAGCAGCCATCCCAGCAGCAGGCTCCTGAACAGCAGCAACGGCAGCAGGAGCAGGAGCAGCAGCAGGTGCCCGCCCAGCAGCACCACCAGGAGCAGCAGCAGCACCACCACCAGCAGCAACAGGAGCAGCAGCTGCTGCATGCCGCAGGAGACGCACCGATGCAGGGTGTCCCGCTGCCCCCAGAGCTGTCGGATGCGCTGGGGGTGCCGATGGCGACGTTCGCCAGGGCACCAGGAGTCAAATCGGTGACGGTCAGGGTGACGTCCTTGCCGTCCCAGCTGACCTTGTGCCGCGCCGGATCCATTTCCAGCCGCCCGCGGGTGATCGGCTCGCTCACCGGTTCGTCGTCGCCGTTGGGCGGCGCGCGGTTCAGCTCGACGCGGCGCAGGATGGCGCGGATGCGCGCGATCACCAGCCGCTGCGAGAAAGGCTTCGCGATATAATCGGAGACAGAAGGACCGCCACGCCCCCAGACACTTCGCGGTGTTCGGCGACGCGACGTTCGACTTTACCGACCAGCTCAGCCTGCACTCGACGCCTGCAGCGACGCGCGAACTGTCACCGTCCGCCAGCGCGTCCTCTACGCATGCGCTCGGCGGCTGCCCGTGAGCAGGCCGTTGGCAAAGATATAGCCGCAACCGGCGAAAACCGACCCAGCGCGCCTCGATCGAGCCGATGCGCCGCACCGGTGTTCGTGTCGCGCCACAGCGGCGCAGGGCGGACCGGATCTCGGCGCTGGTCTCGCGGCCATGATGAAGATGCTGTCGCACATGTGGAAGCCACCAGCCATGGCGAGCCGCGATCCGCGACGCACGTGTCGGGACCGCGGCGGACGGTTGCCGCGGCGCTTAGCAGTGCCCGGCGAACAGCACAATGGGCGCCCTGTCCCCGGCCAACCCGCGCACCCGCCGCACGACCCAACGCGCCTGCTCCCGGGCCGGGACTCCGCCACGCGTTTCGCCCTCTCGTCAGATTGTGACATGCCTCGCGGCACGCGCTGCGCACAAACGCCATCTCCTGGCCCCACCTGGCCACCCGCGCCCCACGTCCCCTCCATGTCCCCCGAAAAAATAAAACCAACGCCGCCCTCAACGGATCCCTCAACGCAGCGCGACCGCGACCGCTACGCGCGGGAGCTCGCGCTATACAAGGCGAACCGCTCCGCGCTCGCGGCGCTGGGGCTGAGCCCGGCGTCCAGCTTGGACCCGGGGGCGGAGGCTGACGGGGCCGGCGCGGACGAGGAGGTGCGCGGCGCGCCCGTGATGGGGCAGGCGGTGCTGCGGGTGCTTCTGTGTGGTGTGTTTGCATGTGCAGCTGTTTGTTTTTGTGATATGGAGCATCGCGATGGTGATGATGAAGCTCAGGTAAAACCAGTTCGCGACATAGATATGCGGTTCGCGGCGCTTGACGATCGTGCCAACGAACACGACCAGCGATAGGCGACCAGACGATCGTCAGCCACAGGTCGACATACCATTCGGGCTCGGCATATTCCTTCGCCGCGGTGACGCCCATCAGATAGCCCGTCGCCGCGAGGACGATGAACAGCTGGTACCCCCAGAAGACGAAGCGCGCGAGCGTCCCGGCGCGCAGCAGGACACCTTCACCCGCACCGTGTTCATCGGTGACAGCCTGACCGATGCCGGTTTCTTCCGTCCGATCCTGGTGCAGCAGGCCGCCCGCCACGGGCGGCGCTCCTGTCGTGCCATCTGCCCCGGCCCTCCGGCCCCGGCGCGTGACCGACAACGGTGGCCGACGAGGACAAAGCGGTGTTTGCGCGGCGCCGCACCGCGCTCCGCCGTTACGGCGAGCCCGAAGAGGTCGCGCATGTCACGCTCGGCCTCGTGCTCCCCGCCGCCGCTACCGAACGGTGCGTGCCGGTCACGGCGGGCGCTGGCGCGCAAGCCTGTGGGGAGGCCTGGCGGGCAGCATCGCCGGATCAAGATGTGCGGGGCGCGCGGGTCGCGCGCAGGCCAGGGGTGGACGGCTGCTGGCCGCTCGACGGGGCCACGCCTTGAGCCCGCAGAGCGGCGCTTGCCACGCCGTGTAGGGTTGGAACGCCAGGGCCGCGCGGTGCCTTCAAGCCACATGCGCCCGCCCAGCGACGTGTCCGCACGTCTACATGCTTGTACGCCCGCCAACAGTTGTGCAGGCGCCGTTCGAGGCAGCCAAGCAGAAAAGGAGCGCTTTTCGGGCGCGATGACGGCCTACTACGCGCGCCAGGCGGTTTTGGCGAGCAGCTGGCGACTGCTTTCAAGATAGCAATGGGCGGGCCCCTCGCCGGCGCTGCAACCGCCGGCGCCGGCCAGGGGATCGGCTGGAGGGGCCGCGGCAAGCCGGGGGGCGGCGGGAGTCGGAGGGGCGGGAGGAGGATCTGGCGGACTATGGACGCGGTCGAGCACGCTCTGCAGCTCGACGGCGGCGCGCTGCCCTCTGCCGCTGGGGCGGGCGAGGATCGCGAGGCGCCGTCGAGCGGCGGAGGGGCAGCTGCCCGCGGATGCTGCGTAGCGCAGGCGCGGGCGCCCCAGCTCGTCAGCGGCTTAGCCCCTCGCCTCGGCGGCTGCGCCGCCGCCGCCGCGCCGAGTCGCGACCACCAGCTCCGCCGCCTGCCACTGTGCCCGCCGAAGCCGCGAAACCGCCGGCGCGCTGCAATATCTCTATGGCTCGCCTGAGCCCGCGGCCCTCGCCGACCAATGCGCGGCGCTCGCGGCGGCGGCGGGCGTCCCGCTGCCGCAGTCCACTATCCGCATCACCACCAGCAGCAGCAGCCACAGCAGCAGCTGCAGCAGCTGCAACAGCAGCTGACCCCGACATACTGGACGCCTGGCTCTGGCCTGACCTTCGTGAGGCGCGCCGCGCGCTGGCGGGCCTGTTCGGGGCCGATGCCTACGACCTGCTGCTGGACGCGTGGCGCGGCAGCTCGGCGCGCGCGCGGGACGCGGTGCGGTCGTGGAGGGCGCACGTGGAAGGTGGGTGTGCACGCGTGTGTGTTTGTGTGCACGAGTGTGTGTGTGTGTGTGCGTGCGTGTGCGCGCGTCTTTTGTATGATCGCTGCCCGCGATGAATTGCGTCAGCTCAAGCCGGACCGTCGCCCGATCGGGCATGGAGGCAGAGGATGTCGTCGCTGCGCGACCGGGCGGTTTTGCTCGGCCGCCCAGGCAAGCGCCTTTGGGTCATGTTGCCCTTCGAGCCACTCATATTCGTCAGCGGCGGCCTGAAGCGGCGCCGCGGTCAAGAGCAGCATGGAAATGGCGACCAGTCTCTTCATGATCGGCATCGACAGTAGATCCTCATTTCGGCCCGCTCGAGTAAGGCGGCTTGATTTCGATGCGCGGGGGAAGGATTGCGCGGCCCTCGCGAACGATGATGCGGCCGCCGACAGGCAGGGCCGGCGTGTCCGCATTTGCAGCAGCAGCGGGATGAGGGCGAAGGCGAGGAGGAGGACGAGGAGGAGGACGAGGAGGCGGCGCGGGGGCACATGCAGCCGGCGCTGCGCCCGGCCAAGGCGCGCCGCAGCGCCGCGCTGCTGCCGCACCCGCACCCGGCCGCCGCCGCGCGCGCCGCGGGGGCGCGGCAGCACCGGCCCCTCAGCAGGATCGACTTCCCTTTCGCGAGGTGGGACGACGAGGACGCATTCGCCGTGCGGCGGCCCGCGACCAAGCGGCAGCGCAGCCTGTTCACTCGCCGCGACAAGCCCGGCGCCCGCGGCGCGGCCGGCGCCGCACTCAGGCGCGGCCGGGGGCGCGGCAG
>NNCB01000504.1:0-16986 GCA_002317545.1 Scenedesmus quadricauda | reverse complement strand
CGCCCCAACTCAAACACACACACACACGGCAGGCAGGATCGCATCGTACCCCTCGACACCAGCCTTTACCGCTGCACACATCAGCACCACGCCCAGGTACCCTGCCGTCTGGGACATGTTCAGCATGCCTGGCCGCTTCTGGACTGTGGACGAGGTGGCCTTCACCTTGGCGCCAGGGACTGGGCGCAGCTTAGTGCCGCGGAGCAGAGGTTTGTCAAGACCGTCCTCGCGTTATTCGCGGCCTCAGACGGCATCGTGCTGGAGAACTCGCGGCAAATTCACGACGGGTGCGGCGGCCGCGGCAAGGGGGCTAGCATTGGAGCGGGCAGGATGGGGAATCATGAGGCGCTCGCAGAAGGGCGGATCGGCTGATGCCGCTGGCGACTGCGCCGATCACCAGCACTTTTGGTTGGTGTCTGGGCCAGCCTGGCAGACCACAGATTGGAGAATATTGGCTCTGACGAGCATCGCTCCCCCCAAATCCTTCGTCGCCTTCGCCAACTGCCCAACCCAGAGATCCAGTCCCCCGACGCGCGCGATCTACGGCTTCCAGATTGCCATTGAGAACATACACAGCGGTAAGCCCGAAAGGCAGCCGGCCATCACGTTGATCGATGCGCCTTGTTTCTGCAGCACGCTGCTGGAACAAGCTGCCACAACATGACATGAACACCTGGGCTGGGTGCCCTGCTGAGGCTGCTCTGGTGTGACACTGCGGCCATAACCGCCAACCCAGCCTTCGCTGACACCCCGCATCCCCCACCCCACCCCACCCTCGCCCTGTGCCCACCCCAGAGATGTACAGCCTGCGCTGCAGTCGTACGTCAGGGACCCCACAGAGCGCGCCTCCCTGCTGCGCGCCATGCACACGGTCCCGACATCGGCCGCGAAGCCGCCTGGGCGCTGCCATGAGATGGAGCAGATTGCACCATCGGACCAACGGAAACTCCTGGATTCGGCAAACGAGCTCCGAAAGCTACTTCCCGGCGATATCCGGAACAACAAGCGTGGCGCTCTTTCCTCACGTTCAGCAACAATGTTGCTGGAAGACCCGGAGGGCGGCTGGCACGGATGCCAGCCGTTTTTCGACAGGACACGGATGTCCTGTCGAAAAATCCCGTCGAATACAACCTGAGACGTGAGCTCCGTCGGGGAAAGGCATTTCTTTGGTTACTTTCTTGACCTTGGCTTCTCGCCCCGTCTCGCTGCGCAGTGTGCAAGCACAATTCAGCGCCCACATGCTTCATTCGACGCGAGCTCACTGCTCAACATCGACAGCGCCCGGCTGCACCGCCCCGGCCATCGTAACACCCGCCACCCCCCACCAACCCCCCGCTCATCCCCCCTCGACCCCCTCAACAGCCAGCTGCAGCACCCCCTGGACGACGCCACGGTCCACGCAAGGCGCGAGGCCGTGGAGCTGGAGGAGGCCTTTGTCGCGGAGGCGCTGCGCGTGGACCTATAGGCATGAGCCGGGCTCTCCAGTACTTGGAGTTCGTCGCGGACAGGGAGCGTGCGTGTGTGCCTTCGTTTCTTGCGTGCATGTCTGGGTGGGTGGGTGTGTTACGCATGAGGTTGGTGGATGGGTGGGTGAGTGCGTGCGCGCGCGGAGAGAGTAGTGAGCCGGTCGAAATAGGGCAAAGCCTGCAGATAGGTGTTGTGCGTCGATCAGCTTGGTTGTGCGTGCGCGGTGGAGCAGCCGACGTGCGGCGACGCGCTGCTGATGCATTGCCGCACCGTACCCAAGCTCCATCACCATGCCAGCACGCCGTGTGCCCGGGAGTGCTCAAGACCGGATGCCCACGTTGATCGTGTAGTTTGTGACGGAAAGTGATCGCGCATTTGGGCCTATCTTCTGGGTTGGGCGTTGCTTGCCCGACATTTCGAGTTCTATATGGCCACGCCCCCCCGCCCTTGTCCAGTTTTGCAGGGGCTCAAGCGCAGGAATAATGACCATGCTGCAGACCCTCACCGAACGCCTGTTCGACTGGATGGTGACCGTTCGGACCTCGGGCAAGGGTGGGGGCCATGGCTGGGGCTGATGTGGCACGATTGGCGTGATGCTGACATGAGGGTTTGGTTGGTTGTATGTATTGTTGTCGTGTGTATTTGATGATGTGAGGGTGGGGGTGAGCGCTCAGCGGCGAGTGCTTGACAAGAGCGCTTGAGAGGGGGGAGGGGCAGGGACAGAGTTGGCGCAGCGCCTCTAGGAAGGGAGCGCAGCACGGTGAGCGGGGTTGCGCCGATGAGCCGAGGAGGCCGCACGCGATGTCAACGAGCAGCATCCCCGGCTCACGATGCGTCGCCCCTGTCCTTTGCCCCAACGCCTTGTCCCCGCACAAGGCCAACTTCTTTGAGCGCCGGGTTGGGGACTACCAGAAGGCGGGTGTCATGGCGTCAGCGCGCGCGGTCTGCGCAAAGGCAGCTGCACGTGCGGCAGGTGGCAACAACGCCGACCAAGCTGTAGTTGAACTGTGATAGGAATGAGGCATAAAGGCTTTCTGTTCCCCGTGGGGGTTTTAGGGATCCAGACTATACCTACTGCATTCATGTTGATGCGGCTCCATGCTCTGCATGGGCTGCCGCAGGGCCATTGCTCCCCGCCCTACTGGTGTCTGGCACCCATTTTTCATGTCGAGTACAGATTTACTCGGGCGCGCGGTGGTGGCGCTTCGTTTCTGGGCACGGAACACCAGCGATTTTGCTCAGCAGATCAGCTTGCGATGTACGCAGCATCAGTGGTTTCCTCGAGCTACCAGCGCACCCAGCTTGCCGAAACGACGCCCTGGGGCGGTCTCTGGGCTCCCATTCATAACTGATAAAGTTAGAACAAGTTACGTGAGTCACGTTCATTAACAGCGAATGAGAAAATATAAATTTAAATAATAGGTGATGCCTGCGCTTATTAAGAGCAAAAAAAGGGCCACAACTACAACCCAAAAGCGGCAAAAAGTTTTACCAGTCCTCGGAACTTACTGTCATCACTCATGTGGCGGTGATCCAGGAGTCATTATCTTGTCCAATCTAAACTACCCTGACTGAACAACCTTCTTTCTACGTATGCAGCTCGTTATCGAAAACCTCAACAAAACCTACTCCAACGGCGTACAAGCCCTCAAGGACATTTCGCTCACCATCGACCAATGTTTGCTGTTCGGCACCGATCGGGCCGGGAAAACTCTCGGCACCTTGTTGCAAGCGGCCAACAGGTGGTCAGCCCATGGGTACCAAAGCCACGGACTAGTTGGACCCAACTGCGATGTGATGCCAGCCTGCCGCGCTTCTCCCCTTGCGGAAGAAGGTGGCGCACAGCGCCGGATGTGGGGTCTACGATGCTTGCACTGTGGGCATAGAGGCTGGCGCACGCAATCAGCCTCTCCAGATCTTCGGCATGGCACCCACCCTCGCAAGTGTCGCTGCGCAGCCAGGCACCACACACACGCACCATACACACGCACCATACGTCGGGACCTTGGCGGCGGCGTCATCTGCAGTGCCCCGCAGATGGCAAGGTATCCTCCCCATCACCATCCCAGCGATGAGGGAGCCGCATCTCGGGCAGAAGTGCCGCCTGCGCCGAGGCTGACGACGGTCAGCGCGGTCTGGGTCGTGTGGCCAAAGGCGCGGACAAGCGCAAAGGCGGCGAGCGATTTGCCGACGACGATGATCGCGACGGTCGCCAGCACCGG
The DNA here is from genome assembly GCA_002317545.1 of Scenedesmus quadricauda. Classification (NCBI taxonomy): domain Eukaryota; kingdom Viridiplantae; phylum Chlorophyta; class Chlorophyceae; order Sphaeropleales; family Scenedesmaceae; genus Scenedesmus; species Scenedesmus quadricauda. The sequence goes on along the minus strand of NNCB01000504.1, from coordinate 13,297 downwards.
CCCCGGCTGTTCGACCAGCACATTGGGATCGAACAACATGCCGACGACACGAAGAACAGCACCGCAAAGGCATCGCGCAGCGGCAAAGTCTCTTCGGCCGCGCGGCGGCTCAATTGCGTTTCGCCAGGGCTTTGGTGGCTCTGTTGGTTGGTGTAATACCGTACCGGTGTAAAAGTACGCAAAACATCACAGAACGGAAAGCAATAAGACTGGTACGTTGCTAATCACTTATTGATCAGCAGACCGAGAAGATCTGGTGTCATCTTCAACTGTTAGCTGATTTCTTTGACTCGGCGCCGTAAGCGTGACGGGAATACAAGCAGAATCCAAAGCTGCCATGGACCCACATGGCTGACGCGGCAGGCTGTCGGCGCAGCTGTCGCTACGGGCTCATGGTGCTGCCCGGCCATTTCGCAGCTCTCTCTCGCCCTCGGAGCAGCCGCGGCTTTTTTGGTCGTGCTGGTGACCATGCAGGCGTCATATACCAGCCGGCTGCTGCTGATCCGGTTCTACCTGACATCAACCAAGATGAAAGCACGACAGGCACACCGCAGCTGCTTTGAAGGCCACCGCCGTGAGGCATGTTGGCCTCGTTGCGTTTTCACGCTGCCTATTTGCATGGCCGATGATCCACACCCACTGCACTGTGTGGTGCCCCGCAGCTGACCAAGCTGCAGAGGACCGCATGCAGCAGCTTGAGGAGTCCTTTGGAAGACCGCCCGGCTTCACCAATAGCCCAATCCCGACCAGCCCCACCAGCAGTCCCGCCAGGGCCAGCTTTCGTGGGTTCACTTTACTGAAAGAACCAAGCGCATGAAACACAAGGGCAACATGCCCGTGAGCCTTAGCAACCTGACAGGCTCCAGCAGCAGCTGGTTCGCCCTGATGAGTTGCGGCATGCTGCACCCTGTGGTCCCAGCACTCAGCCCTTGAGAAATATGCCGTGGCGTCTATTGGCAGGTGCTCTCCAACAGCCTCGGCGGCGTCGTCGCGGCTGTCGACCACCTGCGCGCCGCTGGTGGTCGCTGACCTCGAAGCAGTCGGCAGCAGTTCAGTGGGCGGCCACTGCGGCCTTTCTGGTGGGCCAGCAGCTGGTGCACCCGGCATAGCATGGGGCGAAACCAGCTGCTTGCAATGCGCATATGCTATGCGGCTTTGATGTTCTCGATCTGGCGTCGGCGTTTGATGTGTCAGCCGACATGCGCCTGCCAGCCCTGATTAACAAGTCGTGCCGGCATTTGTCCATACCAACCACGCGCTCCATGCAACCAACGCGGTGCTGTGCCAACCCTGCCCGGGACGCCCTGCAACCACAGGGCCACTACGCCGCTGCTGCGCCGACACCTGGGCATCGAGGTCGGACCTCTCCACCCGGCCGCCGCGCATCGTCACCATCTGCCGTCTTGCCGCAAGGCACCAACGGCGCGGTCTCCGCGCTCGGCTGCGCGTGCGCGCTGCGCAGGGGGTTCAGAGGACGGCGTACTCGGCGCTGGCCGGCGCTTGGGGACACTGTGCTGGCGCCACCCCAAGGGCTCGGCGAGCTGAGAGCCTCGCTGCTGGCCGCCGCGACGAGCGGTGGGGCCGGGCCGGGCAGCGCAGCGGCTGCAGCAGCGCACTTGCCGGAAGCGCCGCGGTGGCGGCGCTCTGGGCGGCGGCGGATTGGTCTGGCCGTGCGGGGCGCGGTGATTTCGCAGACCAGCGGGCACGGCGATTTCCGGATGCCGAACGAGCGGTCGCGCAAATTCGGCGGCAGCGTTTCGCGGTCGGAACTGTTCGGCGCCAATTTCATCGCCGACGGAACGGGCGAGGTGCTGACCGCGACGCGCGAAAATCTGCGCTTCGGGGCCAGCCAGATCAAGCTGATGGCGGGGGGTGGAACGTCCAGCGATGATGACCCGATCGACGTCACCCAATATACGTTCGAGGATTGAGAGAAGGCATCAACGAACGCTCGCTAGCATTCTGTTTTTACCTAGTCCTTCTTTTTCTTCACTGTTCCGGACTTTTGGTATTGCATTGGTCTTGATCATATTTCAATTGGCTTCATTGGGCTTATGCTGGTGCTTTGTCCTATACATCTGATCAAAATAGGACGGTAAGCTCCTGGAAAACCCTGAAAAGAAGCAGGTTGCAGTGCTAAAGCCTTTACCAGCAATGGATGGATAAAAACGAAAGTTATGAGCACAACTTGTTCCAGTCAGCCATCACGCCCACCCGCGAGCATGCGCGACGCCGCCACGAGAGCCGCACGCAGGCGGTCCAAGACCCTGTCGCAGCCGTCGTCGCTGAACGCCGTGAAGACCCTCCGGCCGCACCCAGGGCCCCCTGCAGCTCCACCAGCCGGTCGTCCAGCTGCACCGCAGCAGCCTGCACCTGAACGTTTCGGCGGTTGCGTTCAGCGGTTGCCCACAAAGATGGTTGGGCAGCGCGTGCATTCGCGGTAAACCTGCGTGGTTCCTCCGTAATGGTGGACGCCTTGACGGGGCGGATATTGCTGTAGCAGCGCTGCGCCAGCGGTAGCAGCAACCTTTGCCCCCTTCCAGAGTGCCGACGGCCTCGCTCATGCGCCGGTCACCTGCTCACATGTGTTCGATGCTGCCGGCGACACCTGCCGCCCGAAAGCCCCGCCGAAGCTCGATCCCACCCGCGCCCGGCCGCCGCTCTGCGACCGCCGCACCGACGATCGGCGCCGACGCCCGCAGGCGCGCGGCCGCGGCCGCCGCGGCGCCCAGTCGGGCCTGCAGGCCGGGCCGCTCTGCACGCAGCTGGGCGGCGTGTCGACCGCGAGACAGCTCTGCAGCTCAATGAGCTCGCGCTGGAGTGACCCCAGCTGCGTCAGGTCGCGGCGCATCGCACCGGTGGCCTGCAGGGTGCGTGGGGGGCGCCTGAGAAGGGCGAGCTCTACGATGCACTGCCGACTCTGTGACAGCACGCAGTGCACACAGCCGATGGCAGGGGGCGCTCCCAGGTCCTACATAGAATGGCATACTACAGCCAAGGGCGCGAGGACGATGTGGGAATCCAGGGGCAGCGACATACCTCTACTCAGCCGCCAGGCTTCTTGGGGCGCCGCGGCTGGCGTCGCAGTGCAGATCTTGGCGGCCGCGCCGCTGGTCCAGGATCGGCGCCGCAGGCCGCGACCAAGGGCACCAAGGATGCTCCGTTCGGCCCAGGATCACCCGCGCTATCTGTTGACTGCGCCTGCGCGTATGCATGCTCAGGCGAATTGGGGTAGCGCGGTGCAACCGAGGTGGCCGTGGATGCATGCAGGTGATGGACCCCGCTTGACGGAAAGCGCCGCGAAAGAGCTGCATGACTGCTGGGGCGCGATGCTGATTCGCACTACCGCCTGGATTCCGGATGATCAACGAATGACGGGCCATCGTACGTTCAGACTTTCAGATCGGATTACGCCTACGACGAAGGCCGCAAATGGCCGATCTCTATCCACATGGTTTGCAGCGCCGACCCGAAAGCATTTCGGCGGCTTCGGCGCGAAATCCTCGTCGCCCGTCGCCGCAACATAGCGCGCGGCAGCGCCATAGAGCACTGTACCGCCGTTGCTTGTGGCGCCCCGCGCCGCATCTGGCGATGGCGCCGACGCAGCTGCGCCCCGCGAATGGGGCGCGCTGACAGAGCGGCTGGTCGCCGCCTCGAGCCTGCCGTTCACGGTGCTGGTGCTGCCCCAGGTCATCCAGATCCATGCCAACATCGCTGGTGGCGCGCTCGGCGCACTGGCCGCCATCGCCGGCTCGGCTATGCGGCCGGCCTGGCCGGGAACAGCCCTCATGTGCACGATCTGGCCGCGCGCGGCAAAACGACCGCGGTCAACGTCCAGCTGATCGGCATCGCGTGACGCTGCTGACCCTGGAGCAGCTGTGGTTGACGCGCGTCATGCCGACGCGCGCGTTCGGGGGCGCCCTCGTGATGGCATCGGCCGTCGCGGCGGCCGGGTCGCTCAGGCGCGCGGGAGGCGGCGGAATTTCAGGCGTTTGAGGCGGTCGGTCATCTGTTTCTCTTGCTCCCGCGGTGGGTGGGGCATGTGGCCTGTGACGGTTTGCGGCTAGGCGAAGTTTGGATGCTGGGTGCAGCGTTCCGCATCTGACGCGGATGAAGGAAGCGGAGTCGAACCCGTGCGCATAGGTCAGGCCATTGTCCCACTGGATCGTTTCGCCGTCGATCTCGGTCTCGAAAATGTCGGTGCCGCCGTCGCGCGTCTGCCTGATCATCACCCGCACGACTCGTTCACTGCTAGCCTGCATACCTCGGCCGCGCTCCGCCGGTGGTGGCGGGAGCCTTCTGGCCCTCCACCCCCACTCTGGCGCCCTCTCTGGCCGCGGCCGCTGCAGTGGCGTTTTGGCTGTCGGGCCACGCCAAGCGCTCCTGCGCCAGCGACGCCCAGAAGGCGGTCGCGCTGCTGCCAGGGTGGTGCGCCACGCTGCACGTTCGCGCTCATGCCGCTGCCGCAGGTCGTGAGGACGACGTGCTCATGTGCCATGATGTTGCTAGGTTGGGTTGGTTGCGGATTAGATGACCTGACATTATAAGCCAATCAGGATAGCTGTGGATGGAATAAGACAACAAAGTCAGTGGATCACGATGGCCAACCGGATACTGCCGTGGCGCCATGGTGTCGCCTGCCCCAGCGGAGAGCGCCCCTGAACGCGCCCTGGCACGCACACCTTTCCTCACCCGACTGCCTTCCCGTGGTGTCTTCCTGCGCTGCAAAACCCCCGCCTGCGCCCACCCTCCACCTCTGCACCCTTACCCCAAAACGGCCCGCAACTTCTCTGACCTGTCTGGTCTCGGCGGCCTCTCCCTGGGCACCATCCTGCGGGCCGACCTGGGGAACGCGCTGTCATCCGGAGGGCGCTCTTGACGCTGGGACACGATCAATCTAGAGATGGTCGATTTGCCGGTGCAGCGTCCGCGTGATGAGGCGCAGTCTTCCTCGCCGCTTCTTGGGCGCCAGCCCGGCGACGGGTGCGTCGGGTGGGGAGGGGGGAGGCTCGATACGAGCAGGATTGCCTGCATGCGCGTTTCGGCTGAAACTGCGGGTTCGGACTTGATCAGGGAAATCAGGCGCGAGTTCCGCTCGATGCCGGGTAACCACAAGCGATTGTAGAAAATCTCGAAGGCAGGAACCGCTCTGCATTTCTTCCACTTCGCCGCAATCCGAGGTGTCCCTTATGCCGGCGCCCTTATGCTTGATATTCGCCGGCGCCCGCGTTTGCCGACCATATGCTTGCCTGCCTTCTTGATCCCGTCGCGGCGCGGCGGGCGGTTTCCGAAACCGCCTTCGGGCGCATCGGGCAATTCAAAACGCAGCGCGCCGCTGACCGCCGAGCGAGAGCGTGACTACTGAGCTCGTGACCGTTCTACGCCTGTTACTTCGGTGTTTAAGTTTCCGTGTTGGCCATTGCTGGTGAATTGCCACACCTGGTCATGATTGTGACGCTTTTGCTGCAGCTACAGCCATCAGCTGCATCAAAAACAGCAAGAAAGGCTCCGCATTCCAATCATATACACCGGCCATTACTCTGATAAGCATAATCCACAGCTCGCAGAGCAAAGCGGCCACCGCATATGTCATCAAGGCATGCGCCTAGGTGCTGCATGCAGGGAACATGGCGGGCTGCTTGCAGCAAAACAAGGGCGTTTCACGCGTCATAAGCCGTGCATGAGTTGTGCAGGGGAAGCGGCCAAGCAGGTGGTGCACGCGCCCGCGCCGACTCAGCTTTCCCCCTGCCACAGCAGGGCCACGCGATGACGGGAGCGACGTGTCGCTGAACATCGTCGAAATCCGCAAGCCCGAAGTCGACGCCAAGCTTGTCGGCCAGGGTATTGCCGACCAGCTCGAGCGCCGCGTCCTTGAGCCGCTGCAGCTGCTCCCGCTGCTCCTCGTTCAGGGCGACCTCCGCGTCGTGCAGCGGCCGCACCGACCCGTGCGCCTCGCAGCGTCCGCGCGGCCGGACAGCATCGACACGTACGCGGCCCACTGGCCCTGGAACTCGCGCCACTGCTGCGGCGTCGTCTTGCCCTTGAGGTGGCGCCGGACCTCCCCTTTCACGTACGAGTCGCCCAGGGACCGCAGCGGCCCCGGCAGCTTGGTGCGGTGCACGCGCAGCACCTGGCGGTACAGCTGGTAGAGCTGCGCCAGGCCCTGCTGCGCGGGTGGCGGCGCGGCCATGGTCGCAGCGCGGCGCTGCTCTCGCTGCTGTGCTGACCGTGACGAGGGCAACAGATGGCGGTGGCCGTGCGCCACTGATGCAGGCAGCATGGCAAACTAGGGCCTGCGGGCGGTTGGCGGGGGATAGCGTATGAAGATGCCGAGCGCTGCGACAGCCCATACCGGCTCCAGGTGGGCCACCCGGGCTGCGCGCTGATCGCCGCGAGCTTCGCAACACAGCGCACGAGGCCTTGAGCGGCGGCAGCAGCCAGGTGGGAATTGATCGCGTCGCATACGAACGTCTGGCAGATTTGGTTCTAATACTGATTTATGAAAGTTGATCGAAATTCAGGCGGATTCAGTCAGGACGTCGATCGCTCCTTCGCCAGGTCGACGATCTGCGGCTCACCGCTACCGTCCCAGTGGCAAGCACAAGAACGAGAAGAGCGCTTAGCGTGTATCAGGATTTAGGAATATATCGACGAAGCGAGGCGCTTACGCTTAGGCGGCAATCTCGGCGTGGAGGCTCTCGTGTCCAAAGCAAGGAACGCCTTGTCGTTACTAAGCGCATCAGCAGCGACTGGTGCGAAATGCAAAGCAGCAGATATCACCAGGTGATCTGGTGGTAAATGCTACAGAGGGTAAAAAACTGACCAATATGCGTGCTTCCGGCTCTGATGCAGCTACCAATATCGCTCCTAAGATCCAATGGATGTCTTAGCGGAATGAGTGTATGGAGCACATGCCCACAGGATAGCTGCATGAATGTCGCTGATGGATTATTTTCTGATGCGTGCCGAAAACCAAATCAAGCGCTCCCGAATGGCCGGGGGGTAGTTTCGATTCCAGAATTCAAAATCATAAATGTACACGCCAAGCGGCCTGACCTGGTCGGCGTAAGCTCAACTTCCTGCCCGCGACCTATCAACAGACCCCCCTCGGTAACCCGCGGGATGCGCCGGGTTGTGCCGAGTTGCGGGACGGGGCATGCGCGCGGTTTTGCACCATCTAGTTACTTTTTCGTGTCGATCTCGTGCGGCCCCCCCTTGCTCTTGCCAGTCGATATCCACGCGGTCTCGTGTGTCACCGCGTGATAGAGCACCGTGTTGTCGACGAGCAGCCGCATTGGCTGCATCCCCCCAAGCGTCTGTCGTGCCTGATATGTGGACGCCCACGCCAGCCAATCGGCGATAGGCGGCATAAAACGGAACCGTAGCCGCTCCGAGCACGTTTTCAACGCGCTGAGCGCACAATCGCAATTCTAGACAGGGCGTGGGGAGAAGCGAGAAGAGCGTCATGTCGATTAGTGTGGGATCAGCGCGTTACGATTAGCTTGGACGTGCGAACATGTGATCAACGAGTTTGGCGCCAACGTGTTCGCACCAGTCGTTGAGTTGTGGAATAGGCACATAGTCACGCGACCAGACCCGGCCTTTGAGTGAGCATCCGATCAAAACCTGACGGCCGTCTTCCCAGCCCATGCCGCTCAAATTAGCCTTTACCGAACTTCCCTTCTCAGTAAGTCCGAGGGCAGCTGCGACGTCCGCGCCGGTATACATTGCGTAAGAGAGGTTGCGCCTCCTCATGGGTTTCACGACGCGTAGCACTGAATAGGCGCGCTGACTAGTGGGGGCTAGCCCCGAAGGCTCGCTGCACGCGACGGGGGTTATCGCGTAGTCCGTCCTTGAACGCCGCCGCGATATAGGCGTTCATGTCGCCGCTGTAAGGACCGGTCGTGAAAACCGCGCCGTATTGGAAGGCTGACCGACTACCGGGGTCAGGTGTGGAGCAGGTGAACGCAAATAAATACAGTAGGCTTGGGCCTTGACGGAACGTGCCACCTCTAACCTGAAGCTTCCAGGAGCTGAAGGACCTACTTGTCTGAGGCTGTTGAGGCAGCCAAGCCACGGCAGGCAGGCTGGATCTGTCGGTAGGACTGCTGGGCGCATCACATGCAATACATATATGCTGCCGCTGCTGCTCCGCTGCCGCCGTGCTGCTTCGCCTGTGCCGCATCGGCTGCCGCCGCCGTCGAGCCGGCCCATCACGCGCGCGGCGCCGGTGACGCGCGCGCGCGCGCACACACACGTCGGCGGGGTTGAACCATTCCTTGCCGCCGTTGGCCTGCTCGCGGTAGTAGGTGTCGGCGATCACCATGCCCTGCGTGAGCAGGCGCGTCGCCGGTTCGTCGCTGTCCACCAGGCCTTCGTCGCGCAACGACCTTGGTGAAGCCACCCCTCCGTTTTCCCGTCCAAATGCCTTCAAATAGCCCATGCACATCTTCGATCAATCATTCACATACTCCCTTTCATGTCTACACACAACACGTCCCTCACATCGCACCTGCGGCGCAACACCCCGAGCTCGAGACTACGACGACGACGCACCGCCGCACTGGCCGCGCGCTCCTGGCTCGGGCCCTGCCCGTGTCCAGGGACGCGCGTCGGGGGCTCTACCAGGCGGGCGAGGCGTGGTGGGCGGGGAGTGTCGGCCGCCACCGGGCCGGCGGCCGCATCGCCCTGCTGAGCAGCAGCAGGTAACGCTCCGCTCTGGGCGCGATGGTCACTCCAATGGGATGGGCTGACCCCCTGGCTACGCGCCTGCCGACCCTCAAGGTATTTCCACTCCTTGAGGTGTCAGGTGGACGAGATAGGTTTAAAGTGCTGAAGGGATGTGGCCTCAAACATCTGCACCTGTTGTCCCTCCCTGTAATTTTGAAATGGCGGTAAGGGTACAGGATGTGCTGTAAATTTCCGTCACGTTGAGCCCGGTGAAGTGATCTCAACACCAGGAAGATCGAAAAAGTGCCCGCTCGACAGAGAAGCGGGCGGGCGCAGGAATGTTCGGCGGCAGTTGCCCGGGAGTCAGTACCCGCGGCACCGCCCATGATGGCAAGCGCCTCGCGCCAAAGACACGTGACCTTCAGAGCCCAGCCAGAATCGAACAACACATTTTCAGATTTGATTGCAATTATCCAATTCATCAGTCCGGCGTAGAGTACTTATGGAAATAAGGGATCGGGCAAAAGTTGTCGCAGGCCTAAGTGCGTTGACCACAAGGACATCAGCGTCGATCACTTGCTCATCGCACGAGTCATTATAGGTTTGTGGAAGTTGGGAAAGAACCTGGGGGTAGACAAAAGCTCTGCACTTCAATGGTGTTTGCGTGAAGGGTGTTGAGCACTACGTGAGTGACGCACTGCTTTTGTCGTACGAAACCCAGGGATCTTGGTACAATATGAGCGGCACTAAAGAAGATTTGATAAAATACCGGCTCGCACGTGCCAGAGAAACCTATGAGGATGCTCAAATTCGCTTGGCTCTGGTGGGGGTGCACGCAGCTGACCCCCGCCCAAACCGCACCGCGCACGCAGGTGACGCGACACATACCGCTGGCGTGTGGGTGAAAATTGCTTCGCCTTGTGGCACAATCTGGCCAACTGTGCCCCAACGCGACGTGCCCGTGCCTCGCAACACGTGGCTGCACTGCAGCTTTTCAGGGGTTTCCTGCTCCACTTTACAAATTTCTCACTATGATCTGACATCTCGACGTTATCTACATGTCTTTTGGTTCTAGTTATTATATAAAGACCGAAAGCAGCCGAAATAGCCTCCATCGACCGGGGTTGTAAGCTGTAACCCGGGTTATACGAAAGGTATAATAATACGGTAAAAATCCCGTAGAATAGCGTTTTTAACGTATAATACAGGTAAGTATTCAGGCTGAGTCAGCGTATTGAACATCCCTGACGAAACATTGCTAGCAGTGCGTCAACACTTGAAAGAAGCAATTTGCTGGTCATCACGATACCGCTATCGGGCGAAGTAGCCGAAATGCCCAGTTGTAAGAAGCGACGACGCAGTGCTCGGCCCGGAATGATCTACCTGGCGGAGCCACGCAAGCCGCTGTGTGTCATGTCGGCGGACTTACCAGCAAGCTGACAGGATGCTCTCGCACGACCTGGTCACGCCAGCTGTGCCCAGCGCAGGCGGTTCCCCGCTGCTGCGGCTGCTCAGCGATGCTGCCCGCCTCCTACTGTGGGTGCTCCCGTGCTTACAGAGCTGCAGCTGTGTCATCGCGAGCCTAGCCGTGGCATTAAGCTCCTTCGCCCACTCGGTCGCTGGCTTTCCCCAGACCCTCCAGCACATGGCTTTCGCGTACCCCAGCAAGCTGAATGGGGGCTCGGCACTGATGTTGCCAATGCGTCGATGTACCGTCACCGCGTGCTGGCGGAAGCGATCGTCAGGCGTGGCCGGGTAGCCCCACCGTCAGGCGCGGTGCACACGACGGCCGCACTCTGCTTGGTCCGCAGTGGGCAGGCGGCCGAGGGAGGGGTCGGCTACAGTGCTGCGTGCGCCAGCCGGCGGTCGTGCAGTCATCAGCTTTGCGACCCTCGCAAGTGGCGCTCCAAAAATTTCAGTACGGCAGTCCCATCGTCCATTTCGTGGCCGACAAAACCCAGCCCAACACCATGGCCGCCGTGGGCTTCGACGACGAAGGGGTACCTTGTAAAAAGGAATGGTAAACGCACTAGACGACGACACAGTGCCATGGCGCAGCGCAGGCCATATCCTGGGCGAAACGGCCTCGCACGGTTGTAGCTTTGCCGATAGCTGGGACTCGGTACAATTTCAGCGGATGCCCAACGTATGCGGGCTGCGGCCCAGTCCCGACAAGTACAGCATACCCCTGTCATGACTGTGCTGCTAGCAGAAGCATGCAATCAGTTGTAGGGGGGCAGGGACCCTTGTCGTATACCCGCAGGATGCTTTGCCGTGATTTGCATTCGGGTCTGCTTCGTGAACATAAGTGAACAAAAGTGATTGCGGCAGGCGCTGTCCGTGTGCCATTGTCTCGCGGCCAACCTCCATCCAGCCCCGGGGCGCAGCCGAGCCGTCAGTCGCGATGTGCGACAACAAGCAGCCGGTGAGGAAAATCACGCTTTGCCAACTGCGACTGCTGCAGTGGTGCCGCAGCCACGGGGCACCTGCACAAGCGATGCGGTCAGCGCCAGCGCGGCACTGTCGGCTCGCCCTGCAATCCTGCGCTCTTGCCTTCTCGCTCGGCTATCGCCACAATTATATCTTCCCGACGCGGTCGGGATCGGCGATTGCGACTCAGTACAGCGCAGCTATACCACTGGTTCGCTCAATTTCGGCATGTCAGTACGCGCGACCGAGCGCGACGTGCTGCGCCTCTGGAGAAGTATGGCCCGGTGACCGCATCGACATGAAGACTGGTGATCCCATGTCCCGCTCAACATGCGCCGGCACCTGGCCCAACGTGCTCTACAGCACCCGTTGCAGCCGGGCGCTTGGTGGGCCGCGGCGACGACAAAGACACCATGCGGTCCAGGCGTATCAAATAGACGACGTTACTGTAGGTTCAACCTCCCGTAGCACGTAGTCGGTCTTGCCAAGGGCCAAAGGTCGGCGGTTGACGCACGAAGGCAACATGGCATGGTGATTGCCTCCCAACCCAGTTGCGTGTTACACCAGGGCTCCACTGTGCGCAACCCCTTGAGCCGTCGCCTGCCTCTACGCAAGCGCTACTCACCTTGCAACCCGAATACCAAGGATCTGTTTCACGAGTCCTCGCGACAGCAGGGCCGGTCGGCTGCAGAGGCCCATGTCCTGGTCTGCCCGGGCTGTTTCAGTCTTCGGGTCTGCCACTGCCATCGCGCCCGCTGCCAACCTTTCCGGCAACCGGCTTCTGGGCTGCCATGAGCTTCGCTCCTGCCCGGACCACTGCCATCACCGGCCAGCACCGCTGCCATCATCCTGCCTTTGCCATCAAACATCACATCCCACCAACCTACGCTAACGTCTGCCTGCCGGCTGCCGTGTCGCTTGAAGGTCGGCTGCCTGGCCAAGAGCCAAGGATAAGCGAGCAGGCCCGTTCGCGTCTGGCAGCAGGGGCGCGCCATGCGCGTTGTGCGGCGTCTTTCGGCTCTGGCCATCTTGCGTCTGGCGCATCAGTCGCCCGGCTCGAACAATATTTTGGACGAACGATTTGCGTTCTGCAGTATGCGCTACAGCGACATCGACGAACGCCATTCATCGCCTTGCGGTCGCAGGGGTAAGAAACGGCGATGCAGTAGCCATGGCTTTCTCTGCTGCTCCAACGCTGCGATTAACATGGCTGGAGCCCGACCGGTCTGGATAATGCTCTGGCGCGGCCTGTTATGATTGTCGATGTAGCATCGCCAAAATGGGCGTTTCGCGGAATACCACCTTGCAGGCGCGAGTGGGGTTACAGGCGCCCGCGGCCGCTGGGTGCAGTGGGCCAGGCAGCGCGGTGGCCTGGGCGCCGTTCGCCTTTGGTCCCGTATCGGGAGGTCGCCAGCGCCTCGCCCTGGCCGACGATGTGCATTTCTTGCTTGTTTCGCCGCTGCTCGTGCTCCTGACACAGCTTCGCCACAGATCCGTGCCATAGCAATAGATAAGCGCCCCCAAAATGTGTGTGCACACACCCTCTGTCCTTGCAGAAAGTGGAGGTGTCCAAGGAGCACCAGATCCCCAGCACGACGCTGTTTGTGGTCAACTTTGACGTGATGCGCACGACACGTGAGTGGCCGAGCGTGGCAGACGGTGAAGGGCGGGGCTTGTGAGGAAGCCGTGGCAGGCGGGCGGCGGCTGCCAGTCAGGTGCCTCTAGCACGGTTGGGGCATGTTTCGCAGCCCAGCAACGGCGCGGCCGCGTCGGCCATCGGGCGTGCGGTAGTCCAGCCACAGGAAGGTGGTACCGAGCAGCTGCGCGCTGGTACGCGTCCAGTTCTGGAACGGGTTCTCGACGAACCATTGCAGCGGTACCACCAGCCGCCGCTCGTCCCAGATGCGCACCACCACGTAGGCGCTGGTGATCTCCTCGATGCGGCCCCCTTCAAACGCCATGTTGCCGATGGCTGGAAGCTACATTTCGACGGGGGGCTGCGCCGCGTCGGCGCAAGCTATAACACGCTTCAGAGCAGCCCCACCGCGGTACGTGCGAGGCCCCACGAACTGGTCGATGTCAGCGCTGCGCTCGTCGGCGATCGCTGGACCGTCCGCATCTACGCGAAGAATCTTATGGATACACGGGCCTATACGGCTCCTGGGGCGCTCAGGCAGGGCGGGGCGATCGTGCAGCT
>NNCB01000503.1:0-16988 GCA_002317545.1 Scenedesmus quadricauda | reverse complement strand
CACCCAAGACCTCATGCTCAAACGCCTCGAACAGCGTCCCCTCCACCAGGGGCGCCGCAGCAGCGCCGTCGGCTGGTATGCTCTGCGGTATCAAGGTCCGCCAGGTCAGCAAACGTGACCTGGAGCTCGGCCAGCAGCACCTTCCGATGGCGGCGTGACGGGCAGGTGGAGGGCCACCGCGCCGACAGCCGGGGCGCGCGGCGGGCGGGAGGGAGCCGTCGGCGCCGGCGACGGCCGCCTGCGGCGCTACATCAACGGCGAGGCCTGTGGCGGGCAGGGTGTGTTGGGGCGCTGCATGGGGTTGGCACCACTCGCCATTTCGGATGAAAGCGGGTGGCAACCTTGGAGCCTCCTCTTGGCGGCTTGGTACCCGACACCACATGCCAATGAAGCATGCAAACCATTGGGTACCGCAATATTAACTACATCATACATAAGACCCCTGGCCGCCAGCCACATCAACCCACCGGCCATGAACTGGCCGAGCAGCTTGAAATTCACGTCGCGGTCGCCGATTCGGCGTTCAAATGGACCGATCCGCGCCCCAAGCAGCGCGGCCGCGCGGGCTGACCGCCCCCCTCTTTTGACGACCGTTCAGGCGGCGCCGAATCCCCCGAAGGATTCGGCGCCGTTTTTCCGGACCAACCGTCGTCCTGCATCGACGAACTGCAAAAGCGGCGCGAAGCCGTTCCTTTTGCAGCGGCACGGAAGACCCGCTATTCCAACTTCTCGAAGGCGCCGACACGGCTCCCGGATTTGGGTTTCCCCCTGTTGCCCCACCCGGACTGCCAGGCACCTTCATTCAAGAGCGTGACGAACGCTGACCTTGAACCCCCTCGGACGGGCGGCCCTTTTGACGCTTGTGTGTGCAACTCATGGAGCGCGGCGAACGGCAGATCCCAAGGCGCAGCTAAGTGCTGGTACAGAAAGGCGGTCGAACGCGCGTAGTCCTTCTCGTCCTCGGTGTAGCGCACGCCGGCGGCCAGCGTCCAGGTGGGCGCGAATTCCCAGTTGAAGTGGGCGAACGCGGCCTTGCTGGTGGTGCTGAGGTCGTCCTCGATGGTGCGCAGGAACTGCACCGGCACGCCGCCGTTGAAGAACAGGTCGTCGGCGTGTGTGTGTGTGTGTGTGTGTGTGCGGGGGGGGGGGCTAGCGTGTGTGCATACGATGGAGAGAAGTGTGCCGGTATCTGCGACGAGGCGGTTGGTCTGCCTCACCCAAGAAGCACCAGCGTATGCTAGGGGCCAGCGCATCCACGCCGCAGGCTGAAGTAGCGGATGTACTCACCGACACGATTGTCGGAGTAAGGCAGGAACTCGAGCAGCTTGTCCTGGTAGTTGTCCAGGTAGCTGCCATTGAGGTGCAGGCGCCAGTTGCCGCCAGCCAGCTGGCCGCGGAAATTGACGTCCACCTCGACGCCGCTCATCAACGTGCCGCCTGAATTCCGAACGCCGACGCCGCCGCGCGACGTCGCCCGCCGCGTTGCGACTCATGGGCGCCCCACCCGCTGCCGCCGCCGCCGCCACCCTCGTCGGCGCGCAGGGGCCCGGCCGCCCCACCGTCGCGGGCGGTGCTTCGGAGGCGCGCGCGTGGGCCAGCAGCGACTCCAGCCGTCGGCTGCACGTCGATTCTGCGTCCCTCGCACTGAAGCCCGACAAGAATGGCAAGGGCGAGCCGCTCGGCGACTATCTGCTGCGCCTCGCGCATGAAAAGCCCGATCGCGACATCGACATTTTGCGCTGGAATTTCGGCGGGCTGAAACAGATGCGCGATGCCGCGTGTGTCAGCAGAGAGCTGGAGGAAACCTCGTTGTGAAAGCACCCGTCTCGGGCTTGCTGTCGAGCCGCTGTCGACGTGGAGGGTACGGCTGCCACCATCAACCAGGGCCAGCCCCAGCTGCGCAGCGGCGCCGCCAGGTGTTCGACGCGTCGCGCCACGTCGGGCGGCGCCAGGGCCGCGCGAGCACACGGCTGCGAGCAGCATCGGGTGTGTGAGCCTGTGCGATTGTGCGGGTGGTTTGCATGCGCGGCGGTGTGGCGCTGAAGAGCAACATGACACAGAATGGGCACACACTACGGACACATTAATCACACACATGCACACAAGCGTCCAAGCGTATGCTTGCAGACACACACACAGACAAACACACACACACATGTGCCGCAACGCAAATGTTGCGTACGTATGCACATTCGCTGCAGTAGCACACCAACACACACACACACACACGCACACACGCACGCACACACACCCACACACACACACGGACCCACTGTCGGCAGCGGGGCGCCCATCCGCTCACGCACCTCCTGCAGGGCCACGACCGCCCGGCGCGCCACACCCACGGCCGCCTCGGGCGCCGCTTGCTCTGTCAGCAGCTGCAGCAGCAGCACGCCCAGCGCTGGCAGGCCCGACGTGGCGAGGCGCAGCACTGCAGTGCCCTCCTGCTCCCCGTCCGACGCGCCGTCGCTGTTGCAAGTCCCAAAGCCGCCAAGGTGGCGCCGCCTGTCCGAAGGGACAGGCGTGGCCCAGGGGCCGTCGTCCTGTGGTGGGCAAGAAGCGTTGTGGGAACCAGGTGGTGCTCAAACACCTGAAGCTGTGACATCAGCACAGCAATCAACATGTGTGGAGATTGACTGATGCAACGCGATGCTGGAAGTCGCCACGGGCGCCAGCTTCGCTCAACCCAGGGCGCACCTCGGCGGCGCACGCCTCGCCCTCCCCCTCTGGCAGCAGCTGCGCAGCAGGGCCCTGACCAGCGACACCTTGGCGCCCGTGACCCGGCCGCCAGCACCGCCGCCGCCCCAGGCGCCTGCGAGCCATACGTCCGCCGCGCCAAAAGCAGGGCAGAACCTCAAGACACCGCGCGCCAGCCGAGTCGACGGCGCGGGCAACGCCGATCCCGCACAGGCTTCAGGTGCAGCCGTGGGCGCCATGCGGCCGCGCCAAGCCGGGGCTGCCGCCGAGCCCGCGGGAGGCGTGCGAGGCGATGAGGAAGGCGCTGCTTGTAGCCCCTCCCAGCCGTCGGCCGCACCAGGCGTCGCCGCTGAGGCGGCCTGGCGCAGCGCCCAGCTCGAGCTGAAGAATGAAGGCGCCGCCATGCACGCTAGAGCGCTCCTTCTCGCGCCACCGCGCACGCTCCGCAAGCTCAGCGGGGCACCCTTAGAGCAGCGACAGGCGCTGCTCCAGGGTTTCTGAGCCGAAGCCCTCCTCAAGCAAAAGATGGTATGATCGCGCAGCCGGCACCCCCTGCACCGCAACTGCCAGGCCGGCGGCTGCGCCTTGCACCTGCGGCGCCCTCCGCTGGCAAGCTCGCCCACGCCACCAGGCGTCCCCTGAGCCAGCAGCAGCGCGCAGAGCCGTCGTCGACGGGTGGCGTTGCAGCACGCCGCTGCAGACGGAGCCTAGGGACGTGTACGGCGTCCCCGGAGGCAGCGGCAGGCACCACAGCCGCACAGGCGTGCTGCCCAGCACGCTGGATATCACCGCCGGCCCGCTCGCTCTGCTGCCATCGGCCTCTGGCCCACAATCCGCATTACTGGCGGCTGCCGGCGCGCTCGTGGCATTGCCCTTGATACCGCCAGCACCGATGCCAGCGGCACGGCGGACAGCGTGGGATGTTCGCGAGGGGCAGACGCTACAGGCCGGCATTGGTGACGGCGGTCAGAGCGCATCAGGCGGCAGGCCCAAGCCGCTGCTGCGGCAGCAAGCGTGCCGCGAGGCGCTGCTGCTACGCTGCCGCCACGGTCTGCGCTAGCCGCCTGCTGCTGCTGGTGCGCTGCCCTTGCGCTGATGCTGCTGCTCCCGCTTCTCCTGCTCCTGGCCCGCCTCGAACATCACCACTCCGCGCCGCCTGCTGCCGCCCTCGGGTCGTGCATGCGCATGCGCTGTGCCAACTGTCTGACTACGGCGGGCCAGCCTGACACGACAAGGGCGGCCGTGGGGCCGCCCCTGGAATTTGTGCCGGCCGGAAGGTCAGGCCGCGATGGGGCGGCGGCTCGCCTTGACCGCGAAATAACCGAAGAGGTCGCGATGCTGGCTGCGAAGGTGCGCTTGCGTGGCGTCAGGTGCGCCTGCACGGCCAGCCGCGGCGACGGCTGCGATGGCTGCGGCACGAGCACGCCTGAGGCCGCGGCACACGCATGCTCTGCTGGCCGGCAGGGTCGGAGCCAAGGCCGCGGCTAGGGGAACCCGGTTCTGCGTTCTCTGCCTCGTCAATTTCCCGCAGCCGCTGGCGGCAGGCGCTCAGCACGCGTGACGTGTGGCTCTGCCCGCCTTCGCCTGCGCGTGGCGCCCGCGCCATCAATGCCGTGCTGAGGCGGCTGCGCTTGGCGGGGCTCGGCGTCAACGGCACACAGTCGGTGCGCATGGAAGTGCGCCCGGTCGCGGCGATGGCGAGGGCTTGCATTCGAGGCTTCTTCGGGCGCGACCGCTTCGACCGCTGGCTGTGCCGTCCCAGGTGCCGTCGTAATCGCGGATGAGGCGGCCTGCCTGTGCCATGTCTTCTTGGTAGCCCATCGTCTGTGTCCTTGAGAGGAGGTGATGGGTGGATGTTGGCGAAGGTGCCGCGGAAAGTGAAAAGCTTTGTCAATAAAATTTGTGAAATATGACCTATCGGTGTAAATAGGCATCGGGCATTCCAGCTGGAAGAGCGTGCAACACGATCCAAGAGGTCAACAATTTCGCGAACCGCGCGTTCTCGACGAACTGCGCCGCGTCAACGGGGTCGGCAACGTCCAGGCCTTTGCGCCTGAATATGCGATGCGCATCTGGCTCGATCCGCAAAAGCTCGCCTCGCAGTGTCGCGACGCTCGACGGCAGCTCCGCGCGATGCAGGGCGGCAGGCGGCGCCCCAGCGAGAAGCCTCGCCCGCACCGAGCGGTTCAACGTACGCACCGCGGGTGCGACGTGGCGTATTCTCGAAGCCCAGTGCCGGGCGTGCTGCGCAAAAACGTCGGGAGGGGAGCCATCGACGACGATTACCTCGTCGACCGTAAGGGGGCGAGGCGAGAAAGATAGCCTGTGAGCCGCCGCGCCTGCGACGTCCCGGGCAAGGCAGCAAATGTTGTGCGCGCGCCAGCAGCACTGGCGGCAGGCATGCCGCCATGCGCTGCGCCATGCACCCTCCAATGCGGTCTCGCCGCACTCGCGTGCGCATACCGTGGCGCCACCAGAGGCAGCATGGCGGGGAGCTGGTCGCCGCTGGCGCTGCGACCACGATGACGACATCGAACGGCTGCGCGCCCTCGAGCACGTCTGGCAGCAACGCTTGCCCGCCAGCACCTTGACGAGGTTGCCCAGGAATTGCACGTTGGCGTCGCTGCGCTCGCACTGGAACGGATTGAAACCTGTTGGCTGGCCGTTCTCGAGCGCGAGGTAGTTGCCACCGCATGCGCGCACGAATATCTCCGCGCCGCGGTCCTGGTCGTCGAGCAGATCTCGGCTTTCGAAGCACCGCCGCGCCGGCGGATCGGCGTTGATGCTGCGGTCTTCGCCGCAGCGGCGAGACCCTGGCTATGGCAAGGCGGCCACGTCGGCGTTGAGAATTGGCCCCCTTGCCGGTCACGCTTCCGCCACCAAAGACGACGCAGGCCTCGTAGTAATCGGCGGTTTCGCGATCGCAGGGCTGCGCGTGTCGCAGTCATAGGCAGTGGGGGGGGGTATGGCCATGATTGCAAGGCAGGCAGGGAAGGGGATGGGAGGCAGAAAGGCGCAGCTGGTCAGCTCGACACGCGTGCGGGGGTTGCGCTTCACATCGTGAACTCGGTCGCAGGTGTGAAGGCACGTCGCCGTGTGGGGAAGGGCACGGCAGCTACGGTCCTTACAGGCCTGGTGCCGCTGTTCGTGTACTTCGTCTCTGGCAGGCTCTTCGTGCGCGGTATTGCCGCCGGTGCCGTGAAAGGCTGAATGAATGGACTACTCAATCCAGGTCAAAAACCTGCAAGCTCGACTTATGCATCGTTATCATGGATCAAGACCTTAGGATGTCGAGGATATGCGAGGGCGGCGCGCAATCGATGAGCGAGCTGACCGTGAAAATCAGATGGTGGCTCAATAAAATTGCATTTCGAGATGATTTCGTACCTAAAAAGTACGTTTCGCGATTGTTTGAAATGAATGAGTAATCCATAGCTGATCTAGCGGGAAAGAGGAACAACTATCCTGTCGAGTATACCAGGATTATGTGAGTGCATTCGCTATGTTGTTATTCCAGAGCTGTAGCCCATTGCTGATGTTGTGCAGTAAGCTCATCGCTACTATGAACACCGCTGCGCTCAATTGGGAGTTTAACAGGGTCGCATCCCTGGATATTAAAGATTGCCGATGCAATGCGGCCTGCAATGCTGCTGTGGTCGCCAATTTCAAACAGCATTTTCGCGCGCGGTCAGGGCTTTTCCTATTCGCTTCGCGACATGGGGCATTATTACCGCGACATATTTGCTCTCTCTTATCCACCCGGTACTAATAACCTATACATCTTCAACATATATTCAAAATTAAGGTGAAATAAATTTTTGCCTATTCAGCGATTACCAGTCACAGATACCGCTGTGATCATATGAGTAAATTGTCGTAGTAGGGTCCAGCCGGACATGCTGCCGACGACATGCTCACAGCAGCCAGGTTGTTGCAACAGCCTGCTGCAATACAATCACAGCTGCCGCTGCAGAACTCCTCGTGCAGACCGTCACGCCGCACCAGCTTCGCATCGGCCGCAGGCGCGCGCCACCACCGGCCACGGGCATGGCGAGGCCCAGAAGGTGCCACCGGATCAGCAGAGAATCCCGGCAGAGCAGAATAGTCATGAAGCGTTCAGCCATGCTGACTGTGAACGTGCCGATTTAGCGAAGATTGCCGGAAATGCGCTGCTGGATATCCGATCTGCAGACAAGGACGGAGCTGTGCACAGCTCGCCGTTGCCCAGCGCATCGGCTGCCCCGCCAAGCCCGCAGGTTGACCCACCTGGGGGGTCATCAGCCAATTCTCGTTCACCTGGCTCGGAATTCCGGACAGCAGGGATGGGCTGGCGTGCACCGCAGGCGCGCGCCGGATAATAAGGAACGGGACTGCGCACGCAGGCAAGGCGCGCATCATTATGGCTGGACCAACGCGCCGGGGATCGACTTCCTCGGCAAACGGATCACTTTCACCGACGAAGCCGATGCGAAGCTGAAACCCATGATAGCAAGCGTCGAGCGTGAGGTGACGCGCGAGATCGCGAAGCTCGACATTCGCAAGCAGGCGACCGACGTGTGGCGACAGAGCTTTACCTCGCTCGAACTCAATCACGAAAACCCGCCCGTATGGATGCGGCCGTGCCCAGCGCCGCTCCTGGCTGTGCAGGATGCGAACCCTCGCCGCACCTTATTGTGGTTCGCAATCGCGTGGCGGATCATGTTGGCAATCGGCTGCGAAATCAGGATGATGCGATGTCGACACGTCGGTGTAGCTCCTTGAAGCTCGTCTCGATGTGGCGCACGGTGGTCTTCGCGTCCACACTGAGATAGTTGGGCGCTTTCGGAGGTCGACGTCGCCGACGCCGGCCAGCAGGAAGCCCGTGATCGTGTCCTCATCCGCAATGACCGCCACCAGCGCTCCCTCCTCGGACACAGCGCGGCCATGCCGCTTGCGGGCGCCTAGCTCGACGGCCTTGCCTCAGACCGCTCGAACGGTCGCTCGCCGCGCTGATCCTGCGGTTGGTGTCGTCGGTCTACGATCGGGATGCTGCTCTCCTCGAAAGGCAATAACGCCCTCTCAAACGAGCCGCGGCTTGCGTAAGTGCTGCAAATGAAGCTCACGATTCGAAGGGTTTCTGTTGGAGGGATGCTGAGGTATATACGAGCAAAAATCAGTTCGCCCAAAGTATCAAGCAGCATCGACACCGTTATCCGAGAATAATTGCGTCAGCTTCAACGCGAAGCCGAAGTCCACGCGGCACTTCGATCCCGGTCATCACCCGCACTTGTCCGCGTCGACGAGAAACAACGAATAGCGCAGGTTTCGCTGGCCCTTTGCATCATATCGAGCGAAGACCAAACCATGGCGATCCAGCCACTGCAAACATTTCAGTCGAAAAAGATGATGATTCTGAGAGATTTAGGCGTCGCGGGACGGTGCTGCAATTGGCTCCGTCGGACAAGCATGCAGCGCAGCGTGCGTGGCGCAGCCGAGTCGCAAGGTGTGTGTTGGCCAACTATCGGCGTGACCTGGGGCACTGGTCCCGGAATAAGCAGGCCGTTTCCTTGAGGAAATTCAACCACGTATACCGAATGCACGCGCTGAGCACCATGCTGCCACAGCCAGCCATCCTGGACTACACAGGACGCCCGCACGACTGAGTGCCGCTGCCTCTGCAACCTCCAGGACCCATTCGCGGAGAAGACAGTGTACAATGACAACGCCATAGACAAATCTTTATGAAGCTTTACTCACAGAAGATTGCCGACCAGCTGTCGGATGCCCTTATGTCGCGAAGCGGGAGCGGTTCCAGGGCAAGTTGATGCGGTCTCGGTGATGAGCTGGACTATCTCGGTCTTCGGGCGGCGCGGCTGGGGCTGCAGGGGACTTCGGGGTCCGCGCTTAGGCTGGGAACTACCAGGTCTGATATTCTGAACACAAAATGCTGTTCATTGCTGCTGTATAAAAAACAGACCAGGGAATTGTCGATCGCTGCTTTCACGGTCACTGCCAACTGGGTCTGGCCACCCCGACCCGCGCCCCCACAAGCCGCGCTTTCCTCACGAGGACATGCTCCACGGATGATGCCTGCGTGCGCACATCCAGGCGTGCCAGTCCCTGAGGAGGCGCAGTGCGACGCTTTGTGCGCATCTCGAAGGAGATCATGCGCGCTGCAGCGCGGTGAAGCAGCGCGAGGTCGTGCGGCAGGTGCAGCGGGCGCCGATGCCGTCTTCAGGCGCCGGCGCTAGCAGCTTGGTCGTCATGCGGGAAGGCAGTCCATGCAGTCTTGGCCATGCGTGTGTGTCCGGTGGGTCAGTCGGTGTAGGCGCGGATCAGCTGTAGATGTGAGCGCGCACGTGGTGTGACATGGTCTGGGCACGATGCATCACCTGCACGATGCCGGAGCGGATGGCGGCCTGTTCGTCCGGTCGCGAGCACCGTTCGGGTGATGGAGCGCAGAACGCCTTGGCGAGGCGCCTCCTCCTTTACCTGAAGTTCTTCTGCCAAAAGACGTATTTCGCCAAAAGTATCAATGCCATGTGATGCAGTACACCTTTGTTTGCCCTCATCTGCTCTGTCACCTTTGCTCTATCACACTGTGTCTCTCTGCATTGCGCACAGCACACACATACACATACGCGACGGCGGGCACAGCCAGAGTTTTACAGATGTAGCCTTACCGGCTGGAGCATTAGACCAGCCCTACGTGCAGTTGCTGTGGCGCTACTACCAGGTGGGTTCGGCGGAGCGGGTCGCGGGCGCGCTGCGGCTGGACGACATTGTTATCAGTCGGGGAGGGTGTGCGAGTGTAGCCTCGGGCGAGTGGCAAAATGCCGCTACCTGGAGCCTCGGATGATCGGGGTCCAGACGAGGGCGCGGGGATGGATGCCGGATCAAGTCTGGCATGACGAATTGGGGGAATGATGACCGCTACCGAAGACTGGGCATCGGCCCTCGAAGGCCCGCCGAGAAAACCGATGAAGCGGCGCACGAAGATCCTGCTCTGGATCTTCGCCGCGATCGTCGCATGGCTCACCCTCTCAAACGCGAGCTTCCTCGCCCCCGATCCGCAAGGCAAACCCAAACTCATCGCGCACCGCGGCGTCTGGGCCTTCCCTGCCTACGACTCGCTTCGCAGCCGCCGGTCGCGGTGTTAAGTGCTGCCTTTGCTGCCCCTTAATGGGCACCTTGTTGGCATGTGCTGTGTACATGCCACAGGGTACACGTGGTGCTGAAATGATTCATGGACAAGCTTGCATGAATTACAGTGTCACCTGCCCTCCCCACCCAACCACCATCCTAATTATGGATCTTTCATGTCCTAACCCAGGCGTACTTCACGGAGGAATTTGGGCTGCTGCTCACCATGAAACCCAATTTTGAGGAGCGCTTTGCAGAATATTCGACTATTGTAACTCTAGGGCTGGCTCCACTGTGTCCAGTTGTGCTGAGGGTCTGTACGCACCGCTCCGCGGCTCTGCCCAGAGCATCAATAATTGCTATGTACTCTATTGCTCTAACACCCTTACTCTCTACCGAAAGTTGATTACTTGCAGGGTTAGGATAAACAACGATAGACTTGTCATTAATGATATTATGTGATGCTGGCAAGTTGCTGCAGCGCTCAGGAGTGCCAGCGTAACTGATCTCAACTGGACGCCAATCACACTCTCCGTAGGATCTGTGATGCGACATGATCATTGGCCAGGCGCCGCCGCCTCTAGAGCAGGATCAAGTCTACACATAGCCCTGCGAAGTCACAGTGCAGCCTGGCAAGTGGATTGGTGACGTGGTCCCAAGATTGACCTGCGCGTCCCAACCGAGTCGCCCGATTACAACAAGGCGAGGGACCAATGTCAAGGCGGCAGCACCTCGCTCCCGGTCTTGCAGGCTTTAACCGTCTCCTCGTGTTGCTGATTGTTCATCAGACAGCCTTTCCGCACGATTGTGTTTCGTACGTTTTGTATCGTGGAGCGCCTTTCGGGGCATTTGTGTTTACCCCAAGGTTATCTGTGCTGGCACAGCGGCGGGTAGGACTCGTTCTTCCAAGTGATTCGCGCACGTCACGTCATCTGTTGAGAACGACCCCGTCATCCCAACCTCCCTGCTTATAGTTTCATCGTCGACTATTGTCCTAATCAGAAAATTGTCAACCCGTTTAGGACATAAATTTGTCACACTCCGCGTTGGGGTGACTGGCTTCCGAATGGCGACGTCGTTCCGGCAAAGCGGTGCAGCAAAAGGCGCGGGCCCGATGACACGAAAAACGCTCGACCCGAAGGTCGAGCGTCAGTTCGCGCGCGCTTTACGTGGCCATCAATAGACCATCCCGAAACCATAGAGATGGAAGGCAAGCGTCACCCAGACGAGCACGAGCGCGGCAAGGATCAGCAGCGCCGCACCGACATCGTCAGCCGCAGGATCCACGTCCAGTGTAGACGCCGGGGGCGATGTCGCGGCGCCTCGGCGTTGCAGCGGCTGATCGAGACCGATCCGGCCGATGAACTGCGGGTCACCACCTTCCCGATCGTGGTCGACGCGATCGAACGCTTTTTCCCGTTCGGCAGCGGACTGGGGACCTTCGTCGAGGTCTACCAGATTTTCGAACCGAACAGGTTGATCACGCCGTCCTACTTCAATCACGCGCATAATGATTTCGCCGAATTGCTGGCTCATGGGGCCAGTGTTTAACGCCACTGTTTTGGAAGTGTGCAGGGGCTGTACATCGCGTGGCGACGAAAGACACTGCGCTGCATTTGCACACGGCCATCTGTCACCTTCCTGCGGCTGTCAATCTGGCTTGCCTCTCAAGCCTCACCAGCCTGCGAAGATCCAACGTTGACGACCCGGTGGCATTTGCACCACCCGAAAGCCAGAAGGCCTGTCCGCTGGCTGAGCGACCGCTGCATCGCCAGCGGCGCGCGCCTGTTCGGCGGCTGGAGCGTGGAATCGCCTAGGTCAGCGCGCCTCAACCTGCGGGGCGACGTGCTCACCGAGTGAGCACTGCAAGCATGCGCGCTGCGCGCATGATCCGCAGTCGATCGCGCGTATCTGTTCGCGCAATGGATCAGATGACCCCCTCATCGGCGGCATCTCCCGCGCCAGCATCTATATGAACCTGCCGCCGATATTCGGGGTGTGACTTGCGATCCTGCTGCTGCAGCGAGAGGCGCCCTGTGCAGAACAATTCGAAATCGCTCGCCATCCGCCGCATTGCGCTCTGGCTGCGACAGTCGCAACTACACGAGCGTGCTGATGTCTCACGGCGTCCCGCGGCCGGAGGTGGAGCAATACATTCGCACGCAGGTCGGCGTGCCTCTCACACCACGTCCAGCAGGCAGCGCAGCCCTGGGACTGCGCTGTGCTGCACGCAGACACAGACGCCACCACCGCTTCTTGACCCCGCAGCCAGCGGCTTTATTGACGCCGTGGAGAGTTGGCGTGCTCGGCAAGTGACCTGCCAGCGTTGCGGCGCACAGCTCACCCGACCACTAACCCCCTGGCAACAACCTTGTCGGCATTTGTACAGCTGAGCTTCTCCGCAGGCTGCTGCCGCGACGCGTGCCGCTGCGCTACTACCTCTGCGGCTGCGAGGGCGGCGTCTTGACTCTGGCCATGCGGCTGGTGGGGGACGAGACGATCTTTGCCGTGCTGCTGCAGCAGATGGGGCTCGCGAGCGGTGAGCGCGCGCAGGAATTCACGCCAGCAGGCCGTATGGCAAGTGCGGCAGGTGGGATTCCGGGTGGGTCGCAGTACACCATTCTGATGGCGCCGCTGGAGGCCGAGCGAGTAAAAGCGTACCAGGCGCGGCGTGCGGCGCTTCCTGAGTCATGGCGGCCCGCGTACCTGACCTGGAGCATGGGCAGTCGCCGAGATGTTTTTCCATGTAAACGGTCGGGTCGCCAAAGGCGGCCGCCGCTTCGCTCGACGCCTGACCCATCAGGCTTTGCCGCAGCCCTTGCGCTGGAGCGGCACCTGCCGTAACCCATTGCCCTGACCATATCAGGCACATACTCGATCCGCAACGCCCGCCACCCCGGCAGGCTTTTCCCCGATCCTGAGGGACGCCTGCCCGAGCCCGAACAACGGCGCGGTGCAGCGGAGCCTCGAGATGCGCCTGCCGACCGCGCCGACTTGCAGGCTCTGGCACGGGCACCGACGCCGCCCAGGCGGCGGCGGGAGTGGCGGGCGTCACAGCCGGCCAGCCCGCTGGGCTGCCGACCGCGGGGGGCCCTTCCCCAGCCTTGCCTCCGGCGCCACCTGGGATGGAGGCGCCGCCCTCATGGTCCTGCCAGGCGGCGATTTGCCGCCAGGCGATAGCTGCGCCTGCGGCGTCGCTATCCCAACCGCTGCAAGGTACGCCTCGGCGCCCCCGTCCAATAAATCCCGGGACATCTCCTCACGCCAGGCGCCCCGGCCGCGGCGGCACAGCAGGTGGCACAGACTGAGCCACCGCCACCGGCTGCTCAACAGCAGCTGCCGGCCCCTCCCCGGCCGGCGGGCCATCGATGAGAGCGGTCACAGGAGATTGACAGCATCATCAGCATCAGCAGCAGCAGCATCAGCAGCAGCAGCAGCAGCAGCAGCAGCAGCAGCAGCAGCAGCAGCAGTGCAGCAGCAAGTGCTGCTGCCACAAGTGCTGCAGATACCATGCCGACAGTGTGCAAGAGCAATGAGGACAGAGCCCCAGATATCGCCGCGTCCTTCGACCTTGTTGCCCTTGAACACCAGGCCCAGCGCCAGGACGATAATACCGTTCAGCACTGCCCACAGCACGATCTGACTGGTGAAGCTTTGCGGCAAAATCGCAGAGGCCGGGAAAACCAGGGTCGCCCAGTAGAAGAACTCCTGCACCGCGGCTAGGCGTTGCGGGCGCTCGCGGATGAATTCGCCGCGGATATAGATGTAGGCCGCGCTGCGCGCATCGCGAAGCCCGCGGATCAGGTTGATCACTGTGCGGATCTGTGCGCGCTGATCGCGCGTCCTTGCATGAGCAAGCACAAGTTCAGGTTGACGTGGAGATGCACTCTCGAGTTGCAGCAGTCACTCAATCTACCCACAGCAAAAACGCCCGCGGAAATCCGCGGGCCGTTCTGTCATCCGACGGCGGCGGCGACCTTAGATTAGGCGGGCGGTGAAGGAGCCCGACGACATCTGGAAGGGCGTACGAATACGAGTCGCTCGTGGCCGACAGCGCAGGTGCACCAAAGGAGGTGAACGCCTACCAGGCAAGCGGCTTGCCTGTTGCATTGCAGCGCTGATATTGTATGCGCATCATTGCAGCCCTGGCTACCCTGGGCAGGGGGTCAGGGCCGGCAGGGTTCAGAACCTGGAAAGTTGACATTCTTACGAAAAAGGTGAGGAACAAAATGGCAGTTGCCCCATGGTGCAACGAATTGCAAGGAAAGCACGGGGTACTCCTGTAGTTGGACTCAGTTTCTGCTGTTTCGCCTGGGTGCGGTGCGTCACGCTCTGGAGGTTGTTGAGGCTTTCGAGGTAGTCGAGGTACCTGAAGGTCGAGAAGCGTTTGCCCTTGCTGATGCGCCAGGGCAGGCCCCAAAAAGCAGGACTGCAGGCCAGCCAAAAGTACAGAAGTCTGGGCTTCGTTCAAGACTCAACGGAGCCATGACGGGGGCCCAGGCTGCATTCTGTTGGGGATGGAGGATTCCACGGCCAGCCAGCTAAGGCGGACGGGGAACACCTAGCAGGAAAGCACAAGAGATCAGCCGTGCAGCGACGATAGTGTCGGAAGCGTGATTCCCACGGAGGGACTGGAGGCGTTCGACGCAGCAAGGGCACGCTATCGGAACGAACCTTGGTACAAGGATGTCCGCGGCAATTACACTCATGTATTCCTTGGCATGTCGATTGACGACATGCGGACGAAGGGAGCCGAGTACCGCTGGGAAACGCCATTGCACTATGAACCGATGCCGACGTTGCGCAGCGTGAGGGTACCGCAACTTTGGGCGCTGGGCGGACAGGATGTTGAGGATGGGTGAGAATGGGTGTAGGGTGGAATCTGTGGGCGGTGTGGCGGTTTGGGTGGGTGGGGTGGATTGTAGAGAGTAGGGTGTTGCAGCGACAGTGTGTGGGTGCACCGAGATATTGTACCTGGGGCGGGGTCATCAGGCCGCTTCCCTGCTGCAAACCCGCAGCCGCCAAGCCTCGTACCCCGCGTTTCTCAGCTGCCCGCCTGCCACTCCTTGATCGCCTCGATCGGCGACACCAGCATCAGCACATTGAGCGTCAGATTGTCGCGGATCGTCGGCAGGGTGAACAGCTCGAACGCGATCGCGATCGCGACGGTGACTGGGGGTGGGGTGGGGGTGCGACGGCGGCGGTTGGTGGAAGTGGCTGGGGCATGCACAGCTTGTCAGAAGTGTTGTGGGTATTTGCTGGGCGCATGCTCACACAGTGTGAGGGCGACGGCTGAGGCTGCGTGAGCAGCGGCAGCCGTGCTTTGCAGCTTTGCGGGTCGCACTGCCACAATTCAGGGGCAAGCGCGCTGCACGGCACCGGCTGCACCATACGTGGGGTGATCGTCGCACGGCCACCCCCTCGACAGATCTTGTGAACGCCACTCCTGACGCCGGCCCACCGTCCCACGTAGCCCCGACCGCCGCCTCGCCTCAAAAACCATGCGCCGGCCGTGCAGCAGCGCGGCGCCGACTCGCCACCCCCGGGGCCCCTGCCTGCCCCCGGCCGCCGTGTGTATGTGCCGCCCCTCACGCTGATGGAGCCCTGGTGCAGTGTCGACAGGTTGACGTCCTCGCGCTCCTCTTCTGGGTGCCCAGGCTGTAGGTCAGACTGGATCCTGGGGGTTGGGTGGTGGTGGGTGGGCATTGGAGGGTCATCGCCCGTAGCGTGTGCGAATGTGTGTGCGTGCGTGCACACGCGCGCCCGCAAATGTGTGTGTGCGCGTGTGTGCGTGCGTGCATGAGTGTGTGTGTGCGCGCGCGCGCGTGTGTGTGTGTACGAGGTGTGTGTATGCGTGCGTGCGTGCGTGCGTGCGTGTGTGTGCGCACGCGCATGTGTGTGTGTGTGTGCGCGCGCGTGCTTGCATGTGCGTGTTGTGTTGGTGCACGTAAGAGTATGTATGTGTGTGCATGCAGATGCATGGACACGCACATGCACCATGGCACAGCGCATGCTGAAACAGGGCGATTTGGGCCAAGGATACTGAGTACTTTGGTGCTGAATGCGTGCACCTCACTCCTCTGCATTTGTGAGCAGCCCCTGCTAGCCACGTTCTCCCAGAGGAGGGAGCCCTGACCACACCCAGGCAATGTGACGCCAAGTCCTCAGCCCACCACATCCTCGTCATCCTTGCACAGGCTCACGCCCTCCCCCAAAACCCCCTCAACACACACCCAGTACACATCACCAATCTGCTTACGCAGCGCCACCCTCCCTCACTTGAGCACGGGGTCGTAGTCAGTGACGACCGCCATGAACCAGGGGTCCCCCTTGATCTTGGCCGCGTCGTCGGGCCAGTAGGCTTGACCTGTCAGACGTGTGATCATGCGAGCTCGTGTGCAGTTGCATGTGTGTGTGTGTGTGAGTGTGTGTGTGTGTGTGTGTTTGTGTGCGCGCGCGTGTGTGTGTGCGCGCGTGGGTTTCTTTTCGGTTATGGGTTTCTATATAGCCGATTTTTACGTCTATACCGTTATGTAAAAGTGTGTGTGCCTCCTGTAGCATACGGTAGCTTTTCCCCACACCGGCACTCATCCCGATATAGAGTTTGATTTTCCGAGTGTGTGTGTAAAAGTGAGTGTGAGTGTGTGCATGAGCGTATGTGTACTTGCTTGGGTATGCGTGTCAAAATTGGAAGCTTCAGGTTGGCTAAGCCGCTGCGAGCCAAACGCGGGATGGCGCCAAGCACGGCCACAGGCGGGCGGCGGCCGTGTGCAAGCCTGTTTCGCTGAGCCCCGAGCCTGCCTACCTTCCTGCCGCCATGGCTTCGCTTTGGAGCACCCTGCTGAATGCCACACCCATTGAGTTGCTGCACTGGCCCCAGCAGTCAGCGGCGTTGGGCGGGGGGGGTAAGGCGTTGCAGTTGAGGGGTGGTTGAACCAGATTGAAGGTGGGTGTGGCGATGGTGATCAGCGATCCCAGCAGCAGGGCGGAGTGCTTGGATGGCGGTAGGCGCGTCGCGGCTGGTCGGCTGACCAGGGCTGCGCAGGAGGCACTGTGTGTGCAGCTGGCTGCCCCGTGTACAGCGTGTGTGTGTTGCGGACTCCTACGAGCGCCCATCCAGCGAACCTTGGCCTTTTTGCCGCCGCTGTTCGCCGGCCAGAGTCCGAAGA
>NNCB01000502.1:0-17017 GCA_002317545.1 Scenedesmus quadricauda | reverse complement strand
CCCCGATAAGGACCCCCCACACACCCAGCCCTACTAAAAACCGGTACCTGATTTGTCCTCGATCACACACACACGGCTCACACACGCACACTTACAGCCCGCATGAACAAATGCACACACATACACACCAGGACACGCTGACACTGTGCGCGCTTGGCACTCGCCACCGCCCCACCTGAGTTGACTGCTGTCTAGCAAGAAGAATATGAAGAGCACCGTGCGGTCGGATCGCTGGTCCAGGCATGGCTTCGGTTAAGAGCTGAAGAGCATGAGCGGCTGCGGGGGGCGGGGCAGCAGGTGTTTGGCGCAATAGGCATTGATGGGTGCCTGTGCTGAAATGAATTCGCATCGGAGTCGGGATCCGGCTCGAGAAAGGCGAAATTTGCGAAGCCCGTCGCATGGGTCAGAACCATTCGCGGCGTGATGTCGCGCCAGCGATCATCACCTTGCAAGTTTGTGCAGCAACTGGGGGCCAGCTTGCCGCTTGGCGTCGCCTGCCGCCGCGCAGGCTGGCCCCCCATCATGCGCTCCCGGGCGCTGCGCACCTTCCCCCTCCCCTCCCCCGCCCCCACACACACACCCACAGACCCTCAGGACACAAACCGCTCACACCCACACCATTGTCCTCCCATAACACAACACCACACACACAAAAATACCTGCCCTTCCCGCTTACGAACGCCCAGAAACGGGTGATTAAAGATATCCGGACGGATACTTTAAGAGGCCGCCAGATGAACCGTTTAGTGCAGGGTGATGTGGGCAGCGGTAAAACGATCGTAGCATTATTGAGTATGCTGATGGCCCTGGACAATGGTTTCCAGTCCTGCATGATGGCGCCTACAGAGATACTGGCACAGGGACGATTAGGTGGAGGATGTGGATCAGTGACTGGAGGTTCATGCTGGCGTGTGGAAGGATTTTGCTGCGCTGGGGTGCTTGGGAGGCGGGCGACGGTATGAGCTTATGTGGCGATCGAGGCTGAGCAGGAGGGGGTGAAAAACACATGGCAAGGCGAATGCAGGCGTCCTTGTTACATTAAGGTTGGGCGTGGGAGCTGCGCTCAAGGTCTGCACTGCGCGGCATCAGCTCTGGCAAGGCAGGTGCATCGCTCCCTGCAGGTTGGAAAGGGCCGCCGGCAGTGGGGGCGGGAGCCGCTGCCGCCCTGCTCACCGCCATCTGTGGTAGAGCTGCAAGTGCATGTCCAAATTGTCGTACCCTCCTGCCACGAAGTACGCCTGAAGAAGGACCGCCATCCAGCTGTCGCACATCCAATGGTCGGCGCGAAGTGCGCGGCAGATCCGCAAGCTTCCGCACATGGTCGAAGCGCTCGCAGCGGTGGTCCGCGCAACACACGAATGCCGTCGCTCATCGCATAGACCCATTGGCCGACCACATAGGGAGTCGAAATACCGGCGATCGAAATTTCCCACGTCCGCTGGCCGGTGAGCAATTCATAGCTCGCCATGCGGCCGCCCTGTCCCAGCGCGAACACGCGGCCGTTGTCGATGAGGCACGGCCGATCGTCAGCGTCGAGCACAGCAGCAAGAAGGGACCACCCAGAACAGGTCGTTCCCCAGGTGCAGGCCGATTTTGAAAGGCTGAACCGCGCCGTACTGGAAAAGTCCGGTGGATGTAATAAACACCCCTTGGTTCTGGAGGCTATTCTTCAGGTGGATCAGCGGCATGGCAGGAATGAGGTCCAATCGGACGAACTACAGCTGAGCCGCCGCGGGGCGCACAAGCCTGAAAGGAACCAGGATCCCTCAAGGTCCACTTTCCATATAACAGCACCCCCACTGGCACGCCCACCCAGAGCGAGAACAGCGCGGTGTGCTGGGCCGCGCCGTCCGAATCTGGGTCGTCCGGCGGCATCGCCGGCGCTGGGCGCGCATCCTCGTCTTTGTCCGCAGCCGCCCCTGCCGCCTTGGCTGCGTCGGCCGACGCCGCGTCCTTCTGCCGCTGATGCTGCAGATGGCGCTGCCGCCGCTCCTGCGTGCCGCCCGCCTGGCCCTGCTGCTTTCGGGCCCGGCGTTTTTGCTGGCCGCCGGCCGGTCATCCCTGCGCGGCCGGATCGGGGCCGCCTGCCCCGCGCCCAGCAGCGCGGCGCCGCCCTTCGGCGCCACGGCTTGCGGCCGCTGCCGGCCGCCTCGGCAAAGGTGTGCGGATCGCGCCCACATGCGTAGTCGGCCGCGCGTCCAGGCCGCATCGTCGCGGTGCCGTTCCGGCGAAGGGCGAGCTGCGGCATTGCCAAGATCCGCCACGTCGGATCTTGTTGAGCCCGAAGAACTGCATCACCTCGCTGCATTCGCGATCTGGGGATACGGAATTGAAAAACAGGGGGGAATGTGAAAGGGGTGCAGGTAGCAACGGGAGGGGTCCAGTGTCGAGGGACAGATGAGAGTTGCCAGATTGCCGGGTCAGCAGGTGCGAGAGGACGTTTCAGGCGCTGAGAGTGCAGGGACAGTCCGGCCGGAATCGGGCCGAAATCAGTGGTGCATCAGCCGGCTGACCTGCTCGAGGTACTCGGACCGCAGGTCGATGTCAGACGGTGTACTCCGTAAGCAGCTCGCGATCAAGAAGAGTGGCACGAGTGGATCGGTGCACAGGGCTGTGCGCGGATTCCTGGTCAGGCTCATGCAAAGGAGCAAGGCACAGCTCGCCGCACGCGTCGCTGCTCAGCACAGCAGCCCAGAGGTCCATTGACAAGACCGCGTCCAGTGCGACGCCTCAACTCCACCATGCAAGACCACCGACGCTGCTGCAATTCCAGCCCACGCGGCGGCGCGACCAGCCCCACCTCGGGCTTGTGCTTGCGCACACTCCAGGTCGCGTCCAGCTGGGCGGGGACGACAGCTCCTGGTCGGTTTCGTGGACGAGAGTGAGGAGCGGAGGTCGGTTACGTTGGGGGCGGGGGTTGGGCCAGAAGCCGCGCGATTGGAGCAAGCCGCCGCGAAGAGGGCCGGCGCGGGCGCCTGCGCCGCCACCATGTGCAGACACAGGTGCCTGGCAAGGGGCGAACCGCAGCCCACAAAACGGCCTGCGTCCGCCGGGCCGGCGCCGGGCATGGCCTTAGACCGGCACGCGCCGTTCAAAGCTCAAACACAACCCCAGCCCGCGCCTCCGCACCGCTGAAGCAGCGACATCGTGCCCGTCGTCACCGCGCGCTGCTCGAT
The DNA here is from genome assembly GCA_002317545.1 of Scenedesmus quadricauda. NCBI lineage: Eukaryota > Viridiplantae > Chlorophyta > Chlorophyceae > Sphaeropleales > Scenedesmaceae > Scenedesmus > Scenedesmus quadricauda. The sequence continues at coordinate 13,841 of NNCB01000502.1, read as the reverse complement.
GCACCAGCCCGCGGCCGCCCCCAAAATCGCCTCCACCGCCGCCTGGACACCTTATTCGCCCGCCGATCGCCTGCTCTTCAACGTGCTTCCTGTCAACGTGCATCCGGCCGCAACCTTCGCCTCCTCGCCCGAGCCCTCCTCCTCCTTCGCCACTCGCCGCCGCGTCATTCGGCCTCCGCCCGCTCGGCTTCACAGCCGGTTGATCTGGGCGTTGACCTGTCCGCCGGAGGCTCGCCCGCCAATGCGGGACCGTCGCCTGCATCCACGTGCCGTCCACCGACCCCGACAGCAGCCGCAGCCGCAGCTGTCGCAGCAGGTGCCGCAGGTGTTGCGGGGCAATCGGCTCCGACTCGAGGCCGCCTGCATCCGCCAGCCCGGAATCGCCTGCGACGCCCACGGCGTGCCGCTGCCCAGGGCCGCGGACGGGCGCGGCGCCGTGGTACAGCGCAGATGGGTCCTCCGCCGCCGCTGCCGCCGCGAGCGCGCGCGCGGTCTTGTCGCCGCGTGGCAAGCGGCGACCCACGCGACCATCTCCAGAATTCAGAAGGCGTGAGCGCCGCCATGACCGCGACCGGCATCGGACACGACCGGCGGCGCGGTCGCCGCGGCTGTGATCGCGTCGGCGACGCCGCCCTCCTGCTCCGCGGCGGCCGCGGCGGCGCGCTGGAGCTCCTGCTGCAGCGCCTGGCGCATGTGCCGTGCATCATGACTCGGCGAGGCGGCAGGCGCCGACCGAGTGGCCCTTCAGGCACAGCCGCTGTGGATTAGCGCCTGCGCGTGCGCGCCACCGTGATCGCACGCGGGTTGACGAGATTGTAAGCACTTCGCCGCGGTTGAGCACGCAATGTGAGTGCAGCACGCAGCCTGGCGCGGGGCAGCATGGTGCCGTCGAAAGGGCAGCCGTCCGTAACGAACGATATCCTTGCCGATCATATGGAGGCGCGGCCAGAAGTGTGCCGAAATCCTCACGCGTGATCGGGGTACACGCACGCGCTCACATCCCAACACACACACGCGCGCGCGTGCACACGTGCTGTGACAATCGCACATAAAGACACCGGAACTTCCACTCCTTTCGGCTTCCATGCGGGCGCGCAGGCACGCAATCTCGCAGGCACGCACGCCGCACGCACGCACGCACGCACGCACATGCGCGCACGCACACGCGCGCATGCACGCACGCGCACGCGCGCGCGCACACGCACACACACACGCACACACACATGCACACACACACACACGAATAGGCACCTGATCATCAAACCGATCTCGCCGACCGACGGTCACGTCCCATCGCAAAGATCGGAGACGATGCCCGACACCTCCGCCGTCGATCTGTGCCAGATCGCCATACGTGGTCATCGCACCAGACACCGCCTGCGCGTGTGTCACATGGCACGCGCGGTGCGCAGGGCCATAGGGCGATCAGGCGCGGCGGCGTTGGTTTGGTCGGAAATTGAGCGCTAGACAGCCCTGCGCCTTGTGCTTTTCCGGAAGGTTTCGAAATCACCCCGAATTCGTCTTTCATCGCGTTCCAGATGACCTTCTCGGCGATCACCGTCGCGCTCGTGCTCGGCGGGCTGGTCGAACGCATGAAATTTTCGGCGGTGATGGTCTTTGCCGTCATCTGGCTGACGATCGTCTATTATCCGATCGCGCATATGGTGTGGTACGAAGGCGCCGACGAAGCGAAGCCGACGGGGCTGATCGTCAGGTAGAACGCGCAGAGGGCAGGCGGCGCGCACGTGCTTGTGGCCCCGGGGGGGCGAGGAGCGGCAGCCGTGGCAGGGCAGGGCGCGCTCCGCCGGCGGAAACCGCCCCCGCATCGCCGGGCGCCGAACGCGCGGTGATCGGCAAAATGCCTCTGGACCCGAAACTGCCCATGCAGCCGCGCAGCCGCCGGCTGATGCGCCAGACGATGCGGCAGCCCAATCTCTTCCCTCGACCCTCAACCCTGGAAGCCTGAACCCTGAACCCTGATCCCTCAGCCCCACGTGTTAACTGGCTTTCCATAGGACAAGCTTGCGCAGCATGTTCATGAAAGTTGTTTCAAGTGAAACTTTATTCGCCAATCTCGACCACCGAGGTTGCGAGCCGGTCGCCTCCGCGCGATCGTGGCTGACATAGAGGACCGCACCGCTTGAGCTGTCGCGTCCGAGGTCATCACCATCTCGATGCCCGCCGCGACGCCCGCGCCGCGTCGAGCGACGCGCGCGGCCCGAACGACGGGCGGCGCGTGCGGGCGCGGTGCCCCGGCTGGCGCAGCCCGAAGCCGCTGATGCCGGCGGCGCCGCCGGCGCCCCAGCGCGCGGCAATGTTCTCGAGATTGTTTGTCAGCTGCCGACATGCCACGCCGGACATGAGCTGCCCCGTGTTGGCAGCCCCGTGCCGTCGCATGGCGGTCATGTTGGCCGTCGAGCTCATGGCCGACGGTTAGACCCCCCGGCGCCTGAACAGCTGCCCCGACGCGCTGCGTCGACCCGGGCCGCCCGCGGCCGGCATCCGGGCGCGGCGACGGCTCTGCGCGTAGTACTGGCCGCAGGGGGTCTCGCCGTTGAGGGAGGCGCTTGGCAGTGCGCCCGGGATCTTGCCGCCGTCCATGTGGTTCAGCAGCTCCTGGGGGGTTTTGACAGTGCACGTGTGTTTGCGTGCAGTAGTGAGTAGTGTATGTGCATGCGTGCGTGCGTGCGTGCGTGCGTGCGTGCGTGCGTGCGTGCGTGCGTGAGTGCGTGCGCAAGCTACGCGGGTCATAATTCGATCCGCTACGAAGTCATGGGGGAGGACTACAAGCGCGCCGCGACCGCCGCCGAGATCGAGAAGATGAAAGGCCTCGTGACGGCGGCAATGGAGGACGGAGCCCTCGGGCTGTCGACCGGCCTCGAATATGATCCCGGCATCTATTCGACAAAGGACGAATGCTGACGCTCGCGAAAGAAACCGCCCGTACTCGAGCGGCCCGCACGCGCAGGCTCCAAGGTGGTCATTCCCACCTGCAGGTCCCCCCTCAGAGCCGCCGGCAGCGCCGGCATGCCCGCCTGCGCGCGCTCCCGCATGTCCCGCGTGATCAGCCGGCTCGCCGCGCCCGCCGCCCCGCCCGCCGCGCCGGACGCGCCCGCGGCCGCGTTGGCGCCGGGGTTGAGGTTGCAGTACTCCTGGCCGCCCAGCACCATGTTGAGGGCCTCCACAATCGACGCCCATTTGTTTGCGGCGCAGCAAGATCAGCCGGCCGAACCCGAGGGCCCCGCCGAGCGGCACCTTCGCGAGCGCCGTCCAGAGGCCGCGCGACGCGCCGCGGGTCGCGTGGTGTATATGAACGACATCGCCGCGTGCGTCGCGGCCTCGTCGACGCATGGGGTTCTGCAGGACTAAGGAGTGATGCCGTGCGGCCGCGGCCGGCCGTCCTCCGCCTGCTGGAACCGCGCGAGCGGGCGCGTCCGGTTGAGCAGGCCCTCCAGCGCCGCCATCGTGGCCGCGGCCGGCGGGCCGCCGGGCGGCGCGGCGCGCTCGAGCACGGCGTCGGTGTCGAAGACGCTCGCCAGCGCCGAATCGTCCTCGGCTTTCCGTTGTTCGAGCGCGCCAACGGCCGCCTTGTCGCGACCGAAGACGCCCATGCGCTGTTCGACGAGGTCAGCGAAATCCAGGGGCGCGTCCATGCGCTGCGCGAAGGCGCGCGCGGCCTGCGTGCGCGGTACCGCCAGCCAGAAACCGCAGACCGCCGTGTCCTCTGGAGGTGCATCTTGGGTGTCTCCGCAAAGTTAAAGCAAGAAAAGATGCTACTTGGCGAGCGCGGATGCGGTAGGCGGTTCGTCCAAAGCGATCCGTCCCGAAAGCGGCGTCGAGGAGACCCTCGACCGCCTGCGGCTCGATATCGGACAATGGAAGTAACTCGACCAACGCGTACCCTTTCGCTAATGCGGCGGCGCTTTAGGGACCGGGGGCGCGGTTGCAAACCCCCGGCCCGACGGAAGGGAGAAATGGGCTGTGAAGTGGAGGGGCTGAGTCGGGGCGCCGGCAAGCGGCCGGGAACGGCTGACGCGGCACTAAACGCCAAGTCACGCCACGGCGCAGCGGCGGCGGCACGCATGGCATGCCCGCGCCGCGGCCGCGGCGAGCGCTGCCGCGGCGCGATGCGCGGATGCAGAATGATCGCCTCTCGAAGCACGACGTAGTTGTGCAGCGGTGGTGCTGGCGCATCTGCCCCTCCTCGCGCAGTCTCCGCCGTGCGCAGGGCAGCCCTGCAGCTGCACGCGCAGCCCCCTGCATGCACCAGACCCCTGCCCCCCTATCATCAACCAGCATGCTGCATGCGCACCCGACAGGACATCATCCAATGCTGGCGGGACCTTGGGCACAATCCTCGGGGGCTTCGGCTCGGCCGCCTTCCCCTGCTGCTGCTCCTGCTCCTGCTGCTGCTGCTGCTGCTGCTGCTGCTGCTGCTGCTGCTGCTGCTCCTGCTGCTGCTCCTGCTGCTGCTGTTGCTGCTTGCCCTGCTGCTCGCCGGCGGTGGCTTGGGCGCAACACTCCCATTCTGTTGATCGGCGTTCTTGCCATCGCCGTTCTGCCCTCCGTTGGCCTGCTTTTGATCGCCGGCCAGCCCCTTAGCGGCATCCCCAGCCTTCTCATCCGCTCCCTTGCTGCCCGCCGCCGTGCCCGCCGCTGCCGCGCCCGCCGCCGCTGCTGCCGCATCCCCTTCCGCCGCGGCCGCAGTCTGCTTCTCCCGCCGCGCCTCGTGCCGCCGCTGCCGCCACCTCGCAGCCGCGGCCAGCAGCGGCGCGAGCGGGTTGAGCGGGCGCAGCGGCGGGCGCATCGGGTTGGTGCGCAGGCGGCCCACCGCCTGCAGGAGCAGCAGCGCACCAGCGACAAGGTGGCAGTTGTGGACGTACACCGTCGGCGACCCTTGTCCGCCTGCGGTCGTCGGGGTCGTGTTGTCGGTGGCGCGCACACTGACAGGCGCCCGCTGGGTCGGCGTGCCGCTCAAAACTCCACTCGACGAGAGCGACAAGCCGACCGGGAGTGCACCGGCTTGCAGGGCATAGGTGTAAGGCGCACACGCCCGGTGCACGTATGTGGCAGAATCTGCGCACCCAAAAACAACGGCGGGCCGCCTAGTGCCGCATGCAAGCACACACAACATCCTGCGTGGGGCCACATGGGGGCCGCATGCGCATCTCATGAGCGCCATGAGGATCGCGCTGAAGAGCAGCGCCACGCCAACAATCTTCAGCCGCACGTGGTGCCACGGCAGGCACCCCAGCTGCCGCACCAGCCCAGCCCCACCACCAGCGACCCCTTTTCGCCCGCATCGTTCAGTGGGGATGAAGTGCCTGCATGGCCGACGTGGGGTGCGTTTTGAGCGGAGGGTATGAACGCGCGAGCAGCGGCAGGTGCCGAAATGGCGTTGAGCGAGCCTCGAGCTGTGCTGCCAGGGCCCATACCTCCAACAATCTCCGCCGCAGGTGCCTCGAAAAGTTCGCTGCGCCGCAAGTCGCCAGCTGACGCACATGCCGCGCACGCTGTGCCGCGGCAGGCAAGGTCAGCGCCGCATGCTGCAACGCGCGGAACAAACTCCAGGCGTCCCGCGCTGTCCAGACCCCGCGTGCTCTGCTTTCGCGCCGCGATGTTTCGACCAGCTCTGCGTGCTGTGCGCGCTGCGATGCCTCACCCTGCATGATGCCCGCCACCCAGCATCAGGTCCCAGAAGACATGCGCCGCTGCACCGATGCCAAGTGCAGCGGTGACCATGCGCCAGGCTGAAGCCGACTCGCGACGCCGCATGTCGCAGGCACGAGGTAATAGACGCAGGCGAAGTGCATGCATCAGGACCGTTGCGCCGAGTGCGCCCGAGTGGCGTGGCCGTCGCAATCGGTATAGTGCGACAGGCGAGTTGACCCATTTGATCGTGTGGCCTAAGGCTCGCATTGCCACCCACAGGTGCAGCGACGTCTTTGCCACAAATGACCGGTCCGATACCAGCAGCGGCCGGCGATACGGCTGCCAGCCAGACAACGCCCGGATTCACAGCCACGCGGCAAATCCAGGTCATTGGCGTTGCACTCTTCTTGCCCGACGGCATTGTATGCGGGTCGCATGTCATCGCTGCGAGGCGTCCCCCCCGTCGGGCAGACCAGCAGGGCTGCGACGCATATGCGACATCACCAGCGCTGCAGCGCTGGCTATCAGGCGAAGCGCCGACCCACACGCAGTGCGGCGCGGCTACCGCGATCGACGCGGCAGAAGCGGAAGTCGTTCACGATCGACGACCTTGTCGTGCGCCGCAAGGGCAAGAAGCGCACGCCCCTCATCGTGCTCGGCAAGCTGACGAAGACCGCGAAGGTGCAACCTCGCTTTGATGTCGTCGACATCGTCGACCGCACGGTGCGCGCTGACCTGATCATCCGGGGCATGATCGTGGTGCTGGTGGTAGAAACGCTGGTGGACAGCCTGTTGTTTGTTACCTACCTCCGACGAAATCTTAAAGTCCTTCGTGACGATTTTCACGCGCTGAACTGCCCAAACTGCGCTCCATAGCGCTGTGAAGAACTCGGCTCTTTTCTTCGTCTATTGCGTCACAGGTCATCGCACGTCAATAATGATTATCTATTGGTCCCGATTGGTTGTGGCCATGCTGACTGATGCGTGTCGCGCGCCGCACCGAAATGCGCGGTGCGCGGCCGGAAGGGGCATTGTCATCCGTGCTACCCGCACGGGTGCAGGGCACTTGTGTCCCGGCCGCCTGATTCGTACCTCTATTTTTTGTGCTATGAATTTTATTTGGAATAAACGGAGAACGATAATTAACTAGCTTATCTGTGTAAATTCTTTGTGGATGGGAATTTATTAAGCTATTGATTACAAGTGAAATATCTTTATTAGTTCTTCTTCCTACATTAAATATAACTACATCTTTGTTCATAGTATTAATTGCATAAATAACCCATATTGGATTAATTTTACTACCGCTTTATAAATGTTCAATGCTCCCTCAAATGTCTGCATCTTTTTCAATCCACCGTGTTTGCCGGGTAATGTCTATGGCCGTCACAGTGACTGCACCGCGGGTCCAAAACAAATCAGGGGAAAAGGGTTTGGTGACCCATGATGAGGCACCCATGCTCAAGGGTGCCCGAACCCTGGTGATGTAAGAATCGTGTTTGATATCGACGGTAATGGTGATGGCTTTACAGCCAGACTCACACGAGATGGTCCTCGTAGTGCTGGAGCTTGCAATGGCTGCACAGTGCCCGCCGACCCATCCTGGAATGGTAAGGATGGCCAGGGCAATAACCTGGTCGCCGGTACTGCAATCAGTATTTCAGCTACTTACCGCAGAGGGCGGTTTAACTGCCGATTTTGGGAACGACGTTAGCTCTGCGGCTCGCAACACGCGCAATTTTCCGCTGTGATACTCGATAAACTGCGCTTTCAGCATCTTGGACTTGAGCAGCAGTTGCCGCTGCGTCTAGAATGCAGGCATCATTTTGAGCGCGGCGCCGCAGGCACCGGAGAGCGCGTCAGCAGCTGCGCCCCAGGTCTTAGTGGCCCGGCAACCTTTACGCCTTGCTTTTGGAGGCAGTGTGCTGTGCACTGATGGTAGGGGTCACTCGACCGTGACCTATCCATGCAAAACAATCCGCCACAGCGGCAAGGTGCACTGGCAGCACAGCACTTCGGGTTGGTGCCATCTCATCACTGTACCACTAGTGTGGAGCAAAATAGGGGGCCGCCATGATGACCACCACTGATCCGTTGTCGTGAACAGGTGGTTTCGGTCCGTGTGGTCTGGGTGTGCTTGGGCCCGAGGTACCTGGGCCCTGGTGTCACTGGATCTGAGCTGGTCCAGATTCAGTGGCTGCACAAATACGACTATTAGCGTCACTGTACGTAAAATGATGAGAAAATGGCCCCCGTGCCTTCGTATCCTGTTTATAAGTGGGAATAAGGTGGCCAGCTTCGGGTTTCCAGCACCTGCGAACGATCATAGACGACAACTCAGCGAGCATGAACACAGGCGCCTTAGCCAGCCTCAGCCTGTTGATCAGCAAGTTCCCCGACAACTGGATCTATATCCACGACAGCAAGGTGCAGGTCGGCCGGGTGCAGAATTTCCGCAGCTGGTCGCCCGAAATGGTGCCCGATCCCGAGCTGGCGTGCGTTGGCCTGGAATATTTCTGTTTCGAAGGCGACGGGCTGTGGGCGTCGAGCGACGATGATCTGATTGCGCTGGCGACGAAGGAAATGGCGATCCTGGGCCTGTGCGTCCCAAGCGAGAGAGGCCCTCGCGCTCTACCGCGACGTGCTTCGATACTCCAACCTTTTTGTTTGGCGCGACCAGCATGGGCGAGTCTGGCGCGACGTCATACGCAGCAGCGCGCGTCAGGAGCTCGAGGCTGCACGCCGCGAGGACGATCCAGAGCTGGTCAGCAAAATGCTAGTCACCGGCAGAGACGCAGTGCAGAAGACAGTGGAGCAGTTTATGAATCTCGTCAGCAGATCGATTGCAGGGTATGTAAGCCTATTTCCTCGCCCAGGCGGGAGTCCTAAAACTTTTGAAGCATTCGGCGATTTTGCAGGAAAGGCCGGGAGGATGAATTGTAAGGGCAATTGCTGGCTGGTGAAAAAATCCACGCTTAGCTCGTGTTGCCGGGCCGTGCTGCAGATCATTTTCGTACACCAGTTCAGGTGCTGCAGGTGGATGGCTTTGAGCCTTCACTAAGGCCTGCAGCGGTATCAGTAATTGCGACCAGTCAGGACAGGACACGGCACAGAAGAACAAGGCTTACATAATGCACCCGTACTGCTCTAAGCTTGTTGCAAGAATTTGGCGGTCCACTGCGAATTTAGACCCTCCCAGCATGGATGCCTGCCGGTATTTGACTGAACTAAGTCCTCTCTGATCGCGTGGTGCAATGTACGCACCCTGCAACCATGCTCGTCGCGCCCCCACATCGAAGATGCGTCGACAGCGCGAGCAGCACAGCGGCCGTGCCCGACATCCCAGGAATAGACGAGGAGATGCATGGATCGGCGTCGGCTGGCGGCGACATCGCTCCATCGTTCACAGGGTGTCGTAGCGACCATGCTCCGAGCAGCTGCTCACCAGGCAATGTGCCTTGTGTTGGCATGGTGACAGCCACTGCCCGATTGAATGTGTTGAGTGCAGGAAAGCGTACTCAACAATTCGTCACCCACCCGTACGGCCTGACTTCCAGATCAATGACAAACAAACCGATTCACAGCATCTGTCGATTGCGGCGCCCGGCGACGGGCGTGCTTGCGCCACTTCACAGGCGTGGCTTGGCAAGCTGCCGACACAACCCGCACGTGTCATGGCATGCGGTTTGAACCAGTTGATATGCCGCAGGGGTATGGCACTGAGTGATGTGATGCCTAGTGTGTGCAGCCGTGACGCATGCCGGTTTCGGCTTAGCTTTGGGCAAGTGACTGTCGCAGGTAACAATACGTTGGATGCTCAGCCAGGCGCAGGACGCCATCGCAGTGATCTTCTGTCTATGGCGCAGCCAGCTGGCCATCATGTGAGCGTGGAGCCGGTGACCTTGTGATAAGCGTTTGTATGTTTTCACTTCATACCATTTGCACAACATTTGAAGAAGCCATGGACAATAAAAGTCGCACCAAACTTTATTTATATCCGGAAATTGTGGTCCAAGTTGCAAATGATGCTGTACACGCTCAGGTACACCACCACGTTCGTCACCACAAAAACCACGGGCTCCGTAAGGGGAAGGGTTTACTGGTCATTGATAAGCAGGATACTGATCATAGTCAGAAATTAGGAAAGAGATATTGAGCTGGTTATGACAGGTGATCGCCTGGGAGAGACGGTATGAGATCACACCATCCTGGGAGGTACGGCGGGTGGAGAAGGAGCTAGTACTGGATCCTGGCCGTGAGCCTGTCATTTACCAATGGTGGTCTGCATGCATGTGGTGAATTGCCCTTGTTGGAAGCATTAACTTTCTGCCAGTCGGTGGGCGAGCGAGATGTCTGAAGTGTATCAGGACTGTGGTGAGTACACTCAACAGCGCTGGACAGCAGGGTATGCAAGTCAGTCATGCAGCTTCAGGTGACTGCCTTTGCAGGCCCACGCAGCCGCGTGACCCGGTTGCTCCCGTGCGGCCGGTGTGCACGGGGTCGTGTCCATTCCAGACAGCGAGAGCGGTCCAGGGAGTGCAGGCTGCTGCTCAAGCTGACTAGCCACAAGCAAAAGCCGCCGATGGTTGTCGTGATAAGAAAACAATAGTGGGACATTAATGGAAATACGAAGATACCATGCTCACCACGGCTCTGCCGCGGCAGTCCATCGCAAGCTAACAGCGCCCTGTCCACGCGTGCCCAGAAAATCGGAGAAAAAATCATGTGCGCAAGTACTGGCAACACACCAGTGGTGTTGATGGGCTGCCATAAACTGGGGGCCCAGAGCACGGTCGCTCAAGCAGTGCAAATGCACGTGCAGGCTCGCATCAAACGTCCACTCAACGCCAAACGGACAATAAGCCTGCTCAAGAACGGTGAGCGGAATGGGATCGCAGATGGGGAACGGTCCCATTTGCCGATTGTGGTCGTTATAATAGAGGATGGTGAAAACCGCGTCTGGCAAAGCCAGCGAAAGCGCGCGCTTTTGAATCCGTGCCTGCTTCTCTTCGCAAGCTTGCCTGACACGCTCTTTCATATGCACCTTCCTCTAACGGGTTGTTCGCTCAGCACGATCAAAGAGCGGAACGTCGGCTATGACGATAGTTTTCTCCCAGGGGATTGCAAAACAGAGACGCTCCAGCCAGAGTGCTGCGAGTGACCCTGAAGGTACCTTTTCCCCGTCAACCTCTACGGGGCGCTCAAGTGCGGGCTGGTGGCAACCGGCCGCGGAGCTGAGCGGTTGCGCGGGGCTCGGCCACCCTGTTCGACGGCGCTTCGCCACAACGTCGATGCTGTGTTAAACAAAACCCGGCTTATTCAATCACGCCTGTAAATATACCGCACGCCTTCCACGCCTCCTCAATCAAGATCATTTTTCGGACTTTTACCGACGCATCTTATTAATAAAAGACTTCCATTTTCATAATAATGGTTACTACTGGAAAGGAATCTTATGGTCCTTTATGGCATCAATCTCAAAGACAATAAATCGTTTTGTAAGGAGGTCAAGCTCCTTGTTTGAATTTCTACGAGTAAGCTATTTGAACTGAATAAGGCTCAGGCGATGGCCAAAATCTCGCACCGCTCCGACCTCGGCCACATTAGTTTTCCATTGTAGACTCACCCGTGGTAAATGCCTTTGCAGTACCCGGCGGCTACGTGTATTTTACGCGGGGAATCATGGCTCATTTCAACAACGAGGCGGAGTTTGCGGGGGACTGGTCTCAGGTCGAGTCCACCGCGCGGATTCGGAGTGGCCGCGTCCCACTTCAGCGAACAGGGCATGACGCCCTCGCCCGAACTCGATCAGATGTTCGTGGACATGGGCAAGTTCAACGAGGAGCTGGTCACGCCGGCGTGCGGTTGCGCGGCGACGGTCTCACAGACCGCGTCGTTCGGCAAGCTGATCGCGATCATCCACGCCGCCGCAGCGCGCACCGTGATCGACGTCCCGTTCTGCCGGAGCACGCGAGCGGCTCGCGCGGCTGTGGCTGTCGGCTACGAGACTTCACAGGAAGCGGAGGCCGCGATCGAGCAGCTCAACCACCGGGTGCACCTGCCCGGCGCAGCCACGCCGCTCGAGGTGAGCTGCAAAACAGTCGCCTCTGCTGTGTGCGGGCCGTGGCCGGAGCGGCACGCGGCTCATCACAGCGAGCTCTGGGTTGCTGTGGCCCTACCAGGCGCCAGCTGCTTATCAAGGGGTACACAGCTGGCCAGCCACCGCTCACCCCCGCTGCCCGGCCACCGCCGTGAACAATGCAGGTCCGTTTCGCGCGCAGCCGCCTGTTCAGCCCGGCTGGGTCGGAGCCGTCCGACAACAGGCAGCTCGTCTTCTCGCGCGCGCCATTCAGCGTGGCTGAGAGCGATCTTGAGGCCTGTTTGCTAGGTTCGAATGGCTCGAGCCTCACCTTTTATGGACGATGGCCCATGAGCTTTGCGGTGTGCGCGAGGGGGCAGCTGCTGCAGCAGTCGCCAGCAGGCGGGCGGCAGGCCCGGAGATTGGCAGGGGCGGTGAGTGGCGATCCATATCCTGGCAACAACAGCGGGCTGTCGTGCTGGTCGCGCGGGCAGCGCCCTGTCGCTGGCCTGCTATGCAGCACTGGGGGCGGCACGCATCGCATTCTGTGGCTTTGGCCCGGGCAGGTTTGGCACGGTAGACACCATCAGCCTCTTCAGGGAGCACGACACGCGCGCTAGCAAGGTGGGTTGCGCCGCGGTTGGGTTGCGTGCGGGCATGTGCAGCAGCAGCAGCAGCAGCTGCTGCTGCCGCTAGCAGCTGCTGCTGCCGCTAGCAGCTGCTGCTGCAGCTGCTGCTGCTGCTGCGGCCACTGCTGGACACTTGTGGCGTGTGGCTTCTTTGGCTTAGGGTGAAACAGAGGAATCATCCCATGCCTTGGGCCAGCAGAGCCAGTTATCTTGCACGTCCTGTACACATGCCCTCCCGCGCGACACACACACACACACACACACACACACACTCACACACACACACGCAAGTCAGGCTCACAAGATACACAAACAAGGCCCTCGCTGTCCTGCCGTCGCGCAGGGCCTTGCCGCCCGGTGATGATGGGTCACGCGAGGAGACGGTCGCAGCAGTGGACAGCCTCGACGAGCGGCACATCCATGCGTGCGCCCTTGGACCGCGCTTTGACCGCGCGGCCCGCTGCTTGCGCCTCGCAAGGCGCCGCGTGTTTCGCTGGTGGCGCCGCGGTGACTGCGTGCTGCGCTCGCGTCGTCGCTGCCTGCCAAGGCGCACCGGACCCGCCATCGCAGGCTCGCCCAACGGCGGCGGCTCACCCGCTGTTCGGGCAGGATGGCGCCGCGGCGCCCTGTCCGCCAAGTGGGCGACACTGACTTGCGGGCGCGGCGCAACACGACTAAGGCGGGCGCGGACGCTGTCGGCCCGGAGGGACCATGGACGACCGCTCGGTGGGCCAAGCGCCGATTGGGGGGGCCACGTCAATGAGACGCGGCGGTGCGGCTGGTCGGCGCAGTATTGCAGGTACTCGCGCATGTCCTTGAGCGACAGCCCTGCGACGCCGCCCGACAGCGTGTCCTCGGCGAAGGCGTATTCGCACTCCACCGCCTCTCCATCATCTGCACCACCGGCGCTTAGAAATGCCGTCCCGCCGCCGGCGGTCGCAGGTCTTCTTCGCGCGCGTGCTGCGCAGCGCGACCGAGAGAGCGTGCGCGCCCTTTTTTCGCGATGTCCGCCTCCTCTGCGCCTGATCTCTTCGCTCCGGCCGGGAGAAAGCGCTCCCCCCATATGGCGGTATCGGACCCGCCGCCAGACTCCCTAATCCCCGGATCGAAACGGCGCGCGGCGAGCGCATCCGTTCCGCGCGCGGACCCGGCACCGCCCGCCGCCCGCCGCCCGCCCTCGCAGGGAGATGAGCCCAAGGGCGTGCTTAGGCTGGTGACGATGTATTCCGCGGGGGACGCGGCCCGCGCCATCCACGAGCTGACGACCGCCACGTGTGGCGGGCATGGGGCTACCCATGGTTAGGGCGCCGCTCTGCGCGGCGGGGCGCGGGGCGCACGCTCATATGCCCCTGTTGACGCGAGCACGCCGCGTCTCAGGACTCTCCGAACCCGAGCGCCTCGTGGATGCGGCAGGCCGGGACCGTCGGCGCGCTCACCCGACACACCGATCTCGACAGAATCGCACCTCGGCATAGGAGGCA